>JAOANK020000013.1:4075968-4090691 GCA_026257165.2 Telfairia occidentalis
CTAATGCACTTGTGGCCTCATCTAGTAAAAGAATTCGTGGGTTCTTGAGAATGGCTCTTGCTATAGCTATTCTTTGCTTTTGACCCCCTGAAAGTTGGATTCCCCCTTGCCCAACCTGAAATTGTTATCCACGTACTTATTATTCGTTTCATTGAACCACACATCTTAAATAAAACAGATATTTTGAAGGCACTCCTGGCTGGACAAGAATGATACACCTGTAACATGTTTATAGTGGTTTCTTTTACATATGAATGTTGTTTAAAATTTTAGTACTTTTACCCTTTGAAACTTTTTGTTTTCACCTATGAGAAACTTTTTCAATTTTTCCAAACTGAAGCTACAAAATGTTTCGGTCTATTGTGGTAGAATCCTCATTCACTTTTAATTATTAAAATCAGGTGAAACTTTTGAATTGTGGCAGGAAAATGACATTGCATTGACAGAGAAGGAAATTGTTTTGACTCTCATAGTTTTACCTCTGTTGAGTACTGTTGTGGAAGGTCAGATATAAAAGAGTGTGCATTCGCCATCACAGCTGCATTTTCTATCTGTTGATCATCTGCATCCATTTTTCCCATTTTTATATTATCCTTGATGGTTCCAGCGAAAAGTGCAGGTTCCTGGGAAACTGTTCCTATGTTATTCCTCAGGAATTTCAAATTTAAATCCTTGATGTTCTGATAATCGATGAAGATATTTCCTGTAGGAAAAAGTGTTTTAAGATTGACATGAAGACCAAACTAAGAAGATTTGAAAACTAAGAGTGAGAAAGTGGATAAGAGGCAGAGAGCTGGTGGAGGCATACCCTGAAGAGGGTCATAGAATCTAGTGACAAGTGAGATGACAGTACTCTTTCCACACCCACTGCTACCCACCAAGGCAAATGTCTGCCCTGCTGAAATTGACAAAGAGAAGCCTTGAAGGATGAGCTTCTGAGGACGAGACGGGTAAGCAAAATGGACTTCTCGTATGTCAATGTTGCCTTCAATATGCTCCAATCTCTTCTCTTCTGAACTGTCAATTGCAGGTGGCTTCCTCTGAATCACTTGGAAAACTTCCGTCCCTGCAGTTTTTGCCTGGTTGAATATTTGCATATCTGGTGCAGCGTAAGTCAGTGAACTGAAATGCATCAAAGAAAAGAGTAAAAATTTTTCTATTGGATGTAGTTGAACATGAAATTTTAATATCTTTAATTCATTTTCGATCAAGTTGATCTTGTAGTTAGATTACTTACATTGCTCCAAAGAGAATGCTCATAACGGCAGCTAAGATGTCCCCTCCACTGGCCCTTCCTGCAGTTACTACAATGGCTCCAATCCATACAATGAGACTCCAACAGCAGAAGGTCACAGTTTGAAACATTCCTATACCTACTCCCTTCACCAATGCCTCTTGCTTGCTCATCAAAACCAGCTTCTCGCATTGCTCTGTAAACGCCTTCATGCACCCTCTCTCTCCCACAAATGCACACACTGCTCTGATTTGAGATATCGACTGCTCTAGGCATATATCAATTAATATGTTTGTTCTATATATTCTAAATATCACTTTGTTTGCAGACTATTTCTTTGGATTATAAGTCTTGTCTTTTAAATTTTATGATTGTGTTTACCAAGTCTCCAAACTATTAAAAGTTTCAATTACATCTTTAATTTTTAAATATTTAAATGGTGAACAATTCAAAGTTTCTTTGAATTATGATGTTTTTGTAGTTCTTACTATTAATATCTTTGATGTGACACGCTCGTTGGACACACGTTTTGACTTTTGATGTGAAGATGATTGACTTTATGAGTACATTTATGAGAATTAGGTATGTTGCACCGATACATATAGCCTATATCTCCCTAGGTTTGCTTATTTATAGGAATTCATGAATGTGATAGGCCACCCATTACGAAGTTCTATTCTAGAAAGAGAGGGCGTAATGGAAATTAGTTGGTTAGCTTGAAATTGCTTTTAACTATTTGCTATAAGTCAATTAGTAGTGGGCAAGGGTGTTTTGAGTATTTTACTTGTGTATATATTATCTTGCTGTTAGAACAGGGGGATCATCTTTTGAGTAGTCTGAATAGTGTTGTGAGGTGGAAAGGTATGGAGCTCTCGAATTCTCCCTTGGCTTGTAATTCCCTCTTGATTATCAATAAGAGTAGCAAGTTCTTATCAAATTGGTATCAGAGCACAAGATCTGGGGAATGGTATCAGTGAAACAAATGGAAGGAAGAGTCGAAGCATTGGAGCAGAAAGTTGTCGGTGTGGCTATAGTTGTTGACAAAGGGCAGAATGAACTGAGAAATGAAATGGCACTTTTCAAGGAGGAAATTCGTCTTATGTTATTACGATGGTGCAAAAGATAGAGGGAGTAAAGAAAAGTAAAGAAGACAAAGGGAAAGCACTAGTGGAGAGCAACGATAAGATTGCGGAGACATCTAGAGCAGCCTCTACAGAGGTTTCGAGCGAAGGGAAAACTAAGCTGACTAATGCTTTAACTTCAGTTTTTGATTTGCGACTTCGAAAATTGGAGGTTCCAATTTTTGAAGGAGTAAATCCAGATGGGTGGCTTCATCGAGTTGTCAGATACTTTTTGATCAACCTATTGTTCGATAAGGAGAAACTAAAAACAGTGGTTTCTATGCTTGGATGAGGAAGCTCTTGTATGGCATCAATGGGAAGATAAGCGGCACCCATCTAGACTTGGGACGAGTTTCAACTTCTACTGTTAAGGTGTTTCCGATCGACTCAAGAGGGTACGCTATGCTATCGTTTTTGTACGGTCAAACAAAAAACTACTGTGAAAGACTTTCGCCGTTGATTTGAAGAGTATGGTGCGCCCGTGGATGAGTCCCTAAGTTTGTGATGGAGAGTATTTTTGTAGATGGGCTTGAAGAGCACATTCACGCGGAAGTGAGGGTACTTAAACCAATTTAGCTAACTCAAATGATGGAAACGACCCAAAGTGTTGAAGATAAGTTGGCAGTAGGGCAAAATGATTTGGGCCAAAACCAAAAGAGAGCTGCCTTGAATCCAAATAACAAGCCTTCTTTAAATGGAGGTGGGTCCATGCGGACATTAAATATCACTCATGTTCAGGCTTTGAGTGCCCCAAGAAATTTCGAACTAGCTGCAAAAATTGCAAAGAGTACCAAGCTCCCCTTCGATTTCAGGTGCCTCTTCGATAGTAAACTCAAGGCCAAATGAGAGAAGGGTTGTGTTTCCGTTGTGACAAAAAATTTGCCCCAAGCCATCGATGCAAATGAAAGGAGTTTCAAGTCTTGGTCGTTCAAGAAAGAGAAACGAATATGGACAGTGACGAGGAGCAAAATATGCAAATTGACCCTACGAAACCATCTGAGATGCATGCAATGCAGGAAGTAGGTATGGCCGAACTATCACTTTATTCTCTTCTTGGATTAGCCTCTTCGAAAACTAAGACATTGAAGGTTTGTGGGAAAGTCGAGGGAAGAGAGGTGATTGTGCTCATTGATAGTGGGGCGGCGCACAACTTTATTTTTTATTCTCTCGTCCAAGAGCTAAACCCTTCCTTGAGCGCTACAGCGGGTTTTGGCGTTGTTTTGGGCACAAGGGATGAAGTCACTACAATAGGAGTTTGTAAGAATTTGACACTCGTTTTGAGCAAATTGACGGTGATTCAAGATTTTATTTCGTTGGCCTTGGGCAACGCATACATAATTTTGTGGGTGCAGTGGTTATCACGTTGGGGGCAATAACTCTAGATTGGAATTTATTGACCAAGGAATTCCAGCTGGGTGAGTCTAAAATTCATCTACAAGGTGAACTAGGCTTATAGAAGACACAAATGTCTTTGAAGGCGATGATGAAGGCCATTTCCAAAGAGCGACAAGGGATCCTCATTGAGCTGAATGCAATCAATATTGCAGATCATGAACCGAATTCGATGTTCGCGGTGCCAAATGAGCTTAAGACGGTCATAAAGGCTTATGCATCAGTTTTTCATTCACCCAATGGCCTAATCCGCGTACGTAACAAGGATCAGCAGATTGAATTAATGCCCGATGCTTCCTTTATCAGCGTGCATCTGTTTCGTTATCCTCAGTACAAGAAGGATGAAATTGAACATTTAGTGCAAGAGATGTTATTAGCGAGCATTGTCCAACCAAGTTCGAGTTCCTTCTCCAGTCTAGTGCTTTTGATTCGTAAAAAAGATGACAGTTGGTAGTTCTGTGTTGATTATAGAGCCTTGAATCGAGTCACAGTACCCAATCGGTTTTCTATTCCAGTGGTAGAGGAATTACTTGATGAGCTTCATGGTGTTTCAATCTTTTCTATGATTGACTTGAAATCAAGTTACCACCAAATTCGAGTGCACCCCCATGACATACAAAAGATTGCATTCTGAACCCATGAAGGACATTATGAATTCCTAGTTATGTCATTTGGCCTCCGCAACACACCGTCTACATTTCAATCAGTAATGAATGAGGTACTTCGACCTTACTTAGGGAAATTTGCTCTTGTTTTTTTTTTTTTTGACGATATGTTGATTTACAATGCCTTAGTGGAAGAACACCAATACCACCTATCTGTATGGGGGGCGCTGGTGGATAATAATTTGGTCACTAATGAAAAGAAATGCCAGTTTAGATTATATAAAATCGAGTAATTGAGTCAGATTGTGTCTGGTCTTGGAGTTGTGGCAAATCCGTCCAAGATCTCAACGATGATTGGTTGGTCTGTGCCAACCAACATTAAAGAGCTTCGAGGTTTTTTGGGTTTGACTAGGTATTATCGTAAGTTTGTAGCTCACTACGGCGCCATTGCGTTTCCATTAACCTAACTACTAAAAAAGGATAAATTTATTTGGTTCGAGGAAGCAACATGGGCTTTAAACGACCTCAAGAAAGCAATGGTATCTATTCTGGTACTTAGCCTACCTAATTTCTCTAAGGAATTCATCATAGAAATAGATGCCTCGAGTGTGGGGTTGGGGGCTGTACTAATGCAAGAAAGTCTTCTTATTGCTTATTTCAGTTACGCTCTTCCCTTACTCCATCAACATAAGGTGGTGTATGAAGGCAACCTAATGTCTGTGTTAATGGCGGTGCAAAAGTGGAGGCACTATCTCTTGGGGAGGCGTTTTGTTGTACGAACTGATCAGAAAGCGAATCATTCAAGGAGAATATCAACATTGGATTTTTAAATTATTGGGGTATGATTTCATAATTGAATACAAACTTGGGCTTGAAAACAAAGCTGTCGATGCTCTCTCCCGATGTCTAGAAACTGTGGAATTTCGTGCATTGACAGTGTTAGGAGAAATTAATTATGCAATGTTCAGAAATCAACTTAAAGGCAACGCTGAGTTATCCCATATTATTTAGGATATCAAACTAGGTTTGAGCTCGCACGAAGGTTATACCCTACGAGGTGAACTCTTATATTGTCATGGCAGGTTAGTACTCTAGCTTGACTCACCCTCTTTGCCAGTTATACTTCATGAATTTCACGCTACAGTAGTCGGTGGGCATTATGCTTTTTTGAAAACATTGCAACGGGTAGTGAAGAAGGTTTATTGGGTAGGCATGAGGAATTATGTGCACAAATTTGGGGCAGATTGTGTTGTGTGCCAGCAGGAAAAATATCTCTCTTTAGCTCCCACGGGGTTGCTCCAACCATTACCTATTCCACAGAGAGTGTGGAAAGATGTCTCGATGGATTTCATTGAAGGCCTTCCAAAATCTGAAGGGTTTGATTCTATTTTGGTTGTGGTTGATAGATGATTGAAATACAACCATTTCTTTCCACTTAAGCATCTGTTTTCTGTGGTATCCATAGCACAAATCTTTATAAAGAGATAGTTCGACTCCATGGGGTTCCCTGCAGTATTGTTTCTGACAGAGATAAGGTGTTCACTAGCCTATTTTGGGAAGAATTGTTTCGTCAATATGGGACTACTTTGCACCATAGCTCCTCTTATCACCTACATACTGATGGGAAAACGAAGGTCCTGAACAGAAGTTTGGAGGCTTACTTGCGTTGTTTTGCGATGACCACCCCTACGAAATGGATTAAATGGCTTGCGTGGGCAAAATTCAGTTACAACACATCCTTCCACTTGACTATTAAGACTTCCCCCTTTAAAGCTGTTTATGGTAGACCACTGCCTCCTGTTTTACCTTACACAACTGATTCTTCTCCTATTTTGGCTGTTGATCAACAACTTCTTGATCGAGACCATATGCCTAAGGAATTGAGGGGTCATCTTCATGCAGCTCAACAACGTATGGTTACTTAAGCCAATGCTAAATGCCACGACCTTGAACTTGAGGTGGGCGGTTGGGTATATCTGAAGCTGAGACCATATTGATAGGACACGTTACTTCAATGTGCCAATGCCAAGCTTGCTCCTCGGTTTAAGGGACAGTTTCATGTTCTAGAAAAGATTGATGTCGTTGCCTATAAATTGGAGTTGCCTCCCTTTGCTCGCATTCATCTGGTGTTTCATGTATCCTAGTTGCGTAAGGCCCGCAGTCACAATCTTCCAATTTCCCCTCTGCCCTGATTCCTAATTGATGAAAGGATTGTGAGGATACAACTTGTCGATGTTCTGGGGGTTCGTAAGACTGGAAGGAACGATGATCCAACTTAAGTTTCGATCATTTGGGAGGGTGCCACACCTCAGGATGCCACTTGGGAGTCCATTGCGACCATCAAAGCTCAATTTCCATATTTCCACCTTGAGGACAAAGTGTTTCTTTGGGGGAAGGGTAATGATAGGCCACCTATTACAAAGTTCTATGCTAGTAAGAGAGGTCATAATGAGAATTAGTTAGTTAGCTTGAAATTGCTATTAACTATTTCTTATAAGTCCGTTAGTAGTGGGCAAGGGTGTTTTGGGTATTTTACTTGTGTATATATTATCTTGCTGTTAGAACAAGGGGATCATCTTTTGAGTAGTTTGCATAGTGTTTTGAGGTGGAGAGGTCGGGAGCTCTCGAATTCTCCCTTGGCTTGTAATTCCCTCTTGGTTATCAATAAGAATAGCGAGTTCTTTTCAGAATGGCACACTAGGTTGGCTAATAAGACGTAGAAAACTAATGGCATAAGTAGATAATGGGATAAATTAGAGGGATACAATCTATCATAGAATTTGATATATTTGCTAAAAAAAAATTGTATTGCATATTTTAATATACATTCAGCTAACTCTTTTTTTATGTCCATTTAATTATCACATTCTATTGAATCAATCGATATTTATACAATTGAAATGTCATAGCATCATTTAGTTAAGGATGTTAACAAATATAAAAGACTACATAGAATTACAACTCAAAATTCAGGAACACAGAAGAATTTTTTTAAAAAACATTAAAGAACTGAATAGGCACAACCATCACAATTTCAAGACTAAACTTGTAATATACTATTTTGCATGTAAATTCAGTTGGCATTTTTACCTGTTCCACCAGGGAAGTAGCTTGGGATTGGTGGTTCATTTTGAGAGAGGAAATGGCAGTCATCCTGTTGGTATAAGTGGCTCCAATTGCCAGAACCAACGGAGCAACCAACAGAGTGAGCAACGACACTTCCCAACAGCTTATGATAGCAATCACAACTCCACTAAAGAAAGTCGCCACACTCGACAGAAAATGCCCCAACTGCATCCATGCAGTAATAGAGAGAAGGAATAAACCATTTCTTTAGCACTCTACCAAACAAGTTTTTATTTATTTATTTATTAATTACATTAAATCACTTGTGAATTCAAAAGTTTATAGGTGTATTACAGTCTAATATCATGTTAAATCGTCGTTCAATTTTAAAACTTAAGTGGATAGATTAAGATTTATTTATTAATACTATAACACTGCTGATGATTTAACAAATTGCTTACCTTTTCTCCAATGGCATCCTGTATAATGCTCATGTGGCCACTGATTCCAGTGATTATTTTGGAAGTTGTGAGATCTGTGTCAAAAGCACCAACTTCCTGATTAAGCACTGATTGGAGAAATGCTAGTCTTAGACGAGCTGTCTGTCTCTCACTTGCGTACATCCAACACCCAATTTCTATAGAGAGAAAAATGTAAGTATAATTTCCATATGTGAATTGATTATCCAAATGTGTTTAAGGAGGAGAGGGACTGTACCAAGTATTCCTGCGGGCAAAGTGGCGATTGCCATGTACCATACAAATGGAATCACCTGCCAAAACAAAATCCTAATTCAGTAATTATCATATCTAATTTTTCTGGATGAGTTCATAAGAACTAATCCCACATTTTTAGTGGGTTTGTATATAAATTGAGAATGGTTTGGTAAAATAGCTCGAAGATAAAAGAAGTGTCGTTAATTTTTTCGTATTTGTTTTACGATTTGAAGTACCATTGATACAAATTAATCTCTCTTTAATTATATAATTGCTTCTTGGTAGATTATACTATCAATGGTTGTTATTAAGCAATTTTTTTTTTCTTGAAATACATTTTTAATAAGTATTTTTAGGAAAAAAAAAATTACTGATTAACTATTTCTTTCAAAATCAATTGAAAAAGTAATCTGTTTTTTTATTTATTATTATTAAACATGTTTAATTTTACGTACGATTGATTATAAATGAGGATTTTTAATTGGTAGCAAAAATCTTTCAATTTGCAAATATAGCAATCAACTTTAAATTTTGCAAATATAGTAAAAAAAATATTAATTTTTTTTTTGTTATTCAGACTTTGCTCTTCTGATATAAAGTATACCTAATATACTTTTTATAAAGTATACCACTAATATACATAAAATATATCAGTTATATTAAATAAAT
This sequence comes from Telfairia occidentalis, assembly GCA_026257165.2. Lineage (NCBI taxonomy): Eukaryota > Viridiplantae > Streptophyta > Magnoliopsida > Cucurbitales > Cucurbitaceae > Telfairia > Telfairia occidentalis. Next base: position 4,084,772 of record JAOANK020000013.1, read on the forward strand.
TAATGATTTTTTTTTTCAAAATAAATAAATAAATGATATACTTAATATTATGTATATTAGTATTATAAATCTAATATACCAAGAAAGTCAGCAAAAACTACATTTTACCTATTTGTCTCTCTCTCATTTTGAACAATATGTTGCATAATCAACAACCTTTTAAATATTAAACTTGTTGAAGAGATTTTTGGAGTTACTTTTCTATTTCAATCTTTGATAGAAATTATTCATTTATAACTTTCGTAAGTGAAGCCACATATCCAATATCTCATTATTTACTCTGTTTAATTCCTTTAATTTTTTTCTTGAAATAAACTAAGTTTAAACTTTCATATTATTTCTCTCTCTCGCTATTTTGTTCAAAATTTGCTTCTTCTTTGTCGTCTTATTTTTCTTAATTTAGTTTCTCCTTCATTTCCTCCCTTGATTCTTTAACAAAAATTTAGAAATAACTTGCAGGAAAATCCTTAACTATAGGTACAAAGAGGGATGTCATAAAAGTAATAGAAAATTGATCAAAGATATACTATTGAACAATAAATCGTCCGTGATATATTTGATAATATTAAGTATATCTCTGATATACTTATTCTTACATATACAAAAAAAATAGTATATCAACAATATATTTTGTATTAGGTGTATTTGGTCATGAAAGTTAATTTTGAACAATGCACAAACTTGAAAGTTGTGTAAACTTTGTAAACTTGTAAGTTTTGTAAATTTTGAAATGAACACATTTGAAATACATTAGCTTTTGTGGTTAATGATTATATTGTGTGCTCCATTCTTAAATCAGATTTCTAGACTTATTTTTATCTTTTGCTAATTACATGGAACTAGTAAAGAAGTTATAATTAAAATAAAATAGAATTTATTCACCAATGAATCTCTAAAATGTCACACTATAAAGTAAGAAAAAAAGAAAAAAAAGTGTGAAAAAAAAATAATGCTCACATATATGCGACAAAAATACTAGATGTCCAGGATCTTATACAAAATTGCACGCGTTAAAAAAAATTGTTGCTTTAAGGATATTTCAAACTTTTACAGATTTTTTATGTGGGTTGTGCCTTAATATTTTTTACTATATTTGCAAAACATAAACGTGGATGCTAAATTTGCAATATGGTCCTATTTATGTTTCTGTTATATTTGCAAAAGCCTCAAATGGTGCATGAATTAAGTATTTAATTGAATATTAATGTATTTAAGTCTTTCTTGAAGTACGTAGCTTAAATTATCTATTACATATATGTGTGGATTCATAGTACTAGTAGAGTTATTACGGATTCATAGCACTACAAATTTTCTTTTAAAACCTTATACATAAGTTATGATCTTTCTTTGATGTGATGAAGTTGAGAGAAAGAGTAGTGCACAAAATTTATGTACTTTGGTTGATTTTATTTCTTCTCAATTGTTTTACTCGTGACTGTCAACCACACACTTCCAACGCATTTATGTTGCTATCAGATTTTCAAAATCTTTTTTTGATCACATGTAGCTAAATACAAAAAGTACTTTGAACACATTGAAAGCCCATGTCAAACATATTTAACACATGCTTAGAAAAATGAAGTAAATTAAGTTTAATACAGAGATATTGGAGGTAATTTTTTTTATGAACACAATGCAAAAATATACCTGATAGAGGGCATCAACCATGCCATCAATGTTATCAATGTTATTTCCAAATGCATCGAGTGCTTTGCCAAGCAAAAGATACCCAATTGGCTGAGCCATGCCATGAACAACAGAACCAAAAGTTCCCAAAGCCATTAAAACCCAATCCAAAGCATCTCCATAGCTAAGAAGCTTGTGGAATGGCAAAACATCATCAATGGATGCATCTTCTTGCTTTTTCCCCTCATGAGTCATCTTCTTGATTTTGCAGTGTCCAATTACATGCAAAATCTGCCCATTATATTATATACAGCTCCAAATTAGCTGTAGTGATGCAAAAGAATCTTCATGGGATATGCTGTCTCCCAATGAAATATAAAATTAGAAGAGAGATTGTACTGAAGTGGTCTTTCTTCTTGATTTTATCTTAATGTTGTTTTGTGTCGATGTATGTATATAGGAGCTGCTGGCTTTGCTTTTTATTTATTTATTATTATTATTATTATTATTATTATTATTATTTTGACGTAAATGAATCACGAAAGGATGTGATTATTCAAAATTCTACTGCTGGAGCTTTATGAATAATACTTATAATTATAGACCGAGTCTAGAATATGGATTCTGAGAACTTGAAGACAAGTGAAAAGCAAGTTAAATAATGAAGAGAAGCAACCTATTTTTTTTAATCTTTTGCCTTTTGTTTTCTAGCACTGTCTTTTGTCGCTACATTTTGCTATGTCTCTCGTATTAACCAGAGACTGGAGAAGGTTTGTACAGATTCTTCAATTAATGTGCTCGGTGTGTGTGTGTTTTTTTTTTCTGAAAAGGTGACTATATTAACAAGAAAAAAAAAAGATCTCATGGCCCGAGATCAAGGCACAAAAATTGCAAAATTGTTGGCTACTTTGTATGTGACGACCTAAATTCTTGGCTTGATTTGAATCTATTTGATCTCTTGAAGATTTTGAAAATTCATTTATTTCGGGTTAGGTTGCTTTTATTTTGGTTTTGGCATTTCATGTATCAGAATTGTATAGTCTGGAAATATATGGCTATTCAATCCTTATGTATTAACTGGAATGGTCTGTCAACAAAAGTTTGATTCTCTTATCAATTTTGATTCTTATACTTTCAAAAAGTTTATTTCAGATACTTGTAGTGATTGTTTAGGACCTTTTGATATACAGAGGAGGGAGAAGAGAGACGTTTCTTATTTTTCAAAAAAAGTAAACCCTTGTCAAAAACTTGGTGAGCACCAGAAATTCCTGTTGCCGATCAACAGCGAAGAAATATTTTTATTTTTAATGCAGTTGATGTTTCCTTTTTGATAGATTGATGTTTTAAAATTATTTTAAGGGAAGAATATTCATTTGATGGAACGTATTCTAAGTGTTCTTTCATGTGAATATTTATTAGTTGAAAGAGTGTATAGTAATTATTGTTAGTTTACATTTTTTAATGATGAAATTGATTTTATCTTTTTTGAATTTGTTAATATATATCCTGGATAGTAATTTGACACAAAACTTACATCGTTTGAGCAAAGAATATACCAATGGCATCTCAAATCATTTATGACAAAAGTTGCATAGTTTTTCTTTTTTTATTTATTTTACCTCATTTTTTAATTCAACAATATGTGAGGGTCGAGATTTGAAGTCCAAAGACTAATACATAATTTCTTTGATTTTAGAACAAATTCATTAGCCCTTAATCGAAGACACCTCAACAATGTTGGACTATCGATCGTCGTTCCTCCAACGCTAGAACATCTTAAGATCTTTGGATGTGTAGCATATGTTCATGTCAATTTAAGAGAAACTCAATGCAAGGGCTATAAGATGTATCTTTTTGGGGTTCCCTCAAGGCGTTAAAGGTTACAAATTCTAGACATTACATTCTGGACATCCCAGGTGCCTGATAAGTAGGGACGTCGTGTTCAATGAGATGTTGATTGCATATGCAAACATCGAAAAAGAGAACACTACTGATACTCCTCAAAATTTAACTACTGAAATTGAGGTGGAGTTGAGGAGAACACAGAGCACCTTAATAATAAGTAGTTCATCGAGATAGCTAACGAAAACAAAACACCAAGTGACTAGAGCTCAAGAAACGAATCTAGAAAATAATAGACTTGCATGAGATAGAGAAAGAAGAATAGTGAGACCACCTTCGAAGTTCGTTGATGATGACATGGTCTCCTTTGCTCTTACTGCTGCACAAGAAATTCTACAAACAACACATTCGTCCTATGAGGAACCCATAGTCTCTAATAATAATCTCAAATGGAAAGAACCTATGAATGAAGAAATACTATCTCTCGACAAAAAGTAGATTTGGATATTGGTCAAAAGGCCAATAGATCAGAAGGTTATCCATTGTAAATGAGTGTTTAAGTTGAAACCATGGATAGAAGGTGTGTTTGAAACCGAGATTCAAAGCAAGATTGGTGGCCAAGGGTTTCACCCAAAGAGAAGGCATTGATTTTAAAAAAGTTTTCGCTCACATAGTGAAGCATATTTCAATCTGTATACTCCTTTCACTTGCTGCAAATCTTGACATGGATTTGGAGCAAATGGATGTCAAGACAACCTTCTTACATGGAGAATTGGAGGAAACCATATATATGAATCAACCTCGAGGTTACATCCAAGAAAATGATGCTAACAAGGTTGGTCTACTCAAGAAATCATTGCATCGACTTCATCAATCTTCAACACAATGGTACAAAAAATTTGATTCATTCATTACCAATATATGCTTTGAAAAGAGTTCCTACGACAATTGTGTTTACATCAAGAGGAGATCCAATGAACATTTAATCCTCCTACTAATCTCGTCAAACTCAACGACTGAAATACAAAAGTTGAAGGAACAATTGAGTATGCAACTTGAGATGAAGGATTTGACCTCAGCAAAGAGAATCCGTGGTATGGAAATTAGAAGAAACAGAGATGGAAGGAAGCTTGTTCTAACAAAAGTTGAGTATGCACATAAGCTGCTTGGAAGATTTGGAATGAATGACTCCAAATTTGTCATTACCTATTGTACAACACTTCAAGTTGAGTAAGAATTAGTCACCAAAATCGGAGGATGAAGTCCTTGTTGGGTTTTTAGCAAAATATTAGAAGAGTGAAAATCCCACATCGGAAAGAATGAATGAGGTGATGGGTTCCAAGCACTATTTAAGGGACTCATGGGCTTAAGTTTTATTCATCCCAGTCAGAAACACTTTAAACTTGGTGTACTAGCTCTAGTTAAATTCATTTCTTGTATTCTCTTGTTTGAGAGTTGGGAGAAGGGTGTGAGTAGTAAAAAGCTTTGAGAGAGTATTTTTGTAATTGGGGTCGGGGAGAGAAATTCTATTGGATTGTAACAATTTTTTGCATAGTGGAGTTTTTTTTAAGCGGTGATGGTGGTCCAGTGGAGTCCAATGGTGGTTCCAGCAGAGGTTCTAAGAAGTCCAACATGAGTGATGAAGATTGGGAGGAAATGGATTTGAGGGCTACATGTGCAATACAACTAAGTTTGGCCAAGAATGTTCTTGCAAATGTGCATGTAATTTCAATAGCCAAGGAGCTTTGGGAGAAGCTGGAAGCGTTGTATCAGGCAAAAGGCATCTCAAATAGGTTGTACCTGAAGAAGCAGTTTCACACGCTGCAAATGGAGGAAGGTACAAAAATCTCAGATCATTTGAGTGTTCTCAATGGGATCATTTCTAAGTTGGAGGCGCTCGAAGTGAAGATAGATGAGAAGGATAAGGCACTCAGGCTCATCTTGTCACTTCCAACTTTTTATGAATACATAAAGCCGATCTTGATGTACGAGAAAGAGACTTTAGATTTTGCTGAGGTTACTAGTAAACTTCTATTAGAGGAAAGAATGCTGAAGAGTGAAGGGCGTACTTCATAGGAGGATTCAGCACTAGTAGCGAGCAATTTTAAGAAGAAGAAAGACTTTGTGCAGAAGAAACGTTGCTAGGAATGCAGGCAATCTGGGCACATGAAAAATGATTGTCCTAACAGAGCAAGTTCGTCAAAGGGCTCTGGGTCGGATGCTGACGGTGTCTCTCTAGTCAGAAGAGACAATGACTTCCCTTGAAGAAAGACTGAAATCATCCTCATGGTATGCCCGCTTTACCATGATAGAGGATATGATGTTAGCAGTTCCACAAGATTGCACACGGGCATTGGCTTGGCGGTTATGCAAGATGTGTGTGGTGGAAGTTATGTCGATGGCTGAAAAACTTCCAGGTGAGCCAAGTAGGTGGAAGTTGCACCATAAATTT
>JAOANK020000013.1:4113931-4125488 GCA_026257165.2 Telfairia occidentalis
CTTAATCCTGAGCTAACTATGAACTCCTGTTTATTCGGGATTATCCTTTAATCTGCATGGGTGAGAGAGGCTCAACAACGGTTGCTCAATATATCTCTCATTTCAGGGGTAAGAGCGAGTAGATAGCTGGGGACATAGTCCTGCAAGATGGAATTCACTCCTACCCAACTTGAGGGATAGTATAGAGGTTGTTCCCTTAAGGGCTAATTTCAGGTCTTGAACAAAGGGCCTCACCCTCTCATTAGCCCGAGAGGGAGTTCGATTTGTTGTTTAGACTACAAACCAAGTTGTTCATTATAAGGATCAGTGGTACTTAAGGAATAATAGGTAACTCAGGGGTATGATGGTAATTGACCCAACTGAGGTTACGAACGACCTGTGAAGGATCAACTTACTGATCATGGTTATATCAAATGGACACAAATATATTTATAGTGAGGAGAGTGCAGCTACATGCTTTAGTGGAGTGACCCGTTAGTTAACGAATGTTGATTAACTAAGTCAAAGAGTTTGGCCGGTTAATCTCAGTTCGTTGGAGCTCATGATCTATAGGTCCATTAGATCCCTCGGCTAGCTCATATCGAATAACACCTTGGAACAGTGTGGTGAATGAATTGGAGCGTTCAAATTCAGTTTCAGGAGAATATTAAATATATACAATATATTTAATCTATCGACGTTTGATTACGAATTAAACGATCGTAGGGAGTTGAAAATAACATTTAAATGAGATTTAAATGTTGTATATATGAATATGAATTCATATTCGAAAAAATAGTTTTTTTGAAAACCAGGATCGGTAGTAAAATAATATTATTTTATTATTTGATAATAAAATAATAAAATAAAAATTTAAATTGGTTTAATTTAAATTAATTAGTTTTGATTTTGTTTTAATTTATGAAATTGAAATTGGAAAATCAAAATTGATTTAAAAAATGAGAAAAAAAAATGGAAAATGGAAAATGGTGATATTCCATTTTCTTTCCATTTCTTTCTCCCTAGTTTGCCACCTTTCCCATGATTGCTACATCACCCTTTGAAGTGTCATTATGGGATGAGGTAGTTGTGCATGATTTGGTCTATAAAATGGAGCCAAAATCATTTGAGGATTGATGAATATCAAGGAATTTGCTCCCAAACTTCGTTGTTCATGTGTTGAACATTAACCAAGTCTCACCTCTTCTCCTTCCTAATTCACCAATCAAAGGGTCCCACCATCCCGTTCCAAGGCTGGAGAATAGCTGAGAAGACACTAGTGTTGGTTCGGGAGCTTGTTCGTGATCAATTCCGACAGAGATAGAGGGAGAAATTGGACTTCAAAGGAGAGTTTGCTAGTTCTCTGTTTTTCCCTTATTCAAGCATGTTTTATCCACTTAATTTGTGCTAATTAGAGTGCATAAGATCCTAATCCGATGCATATGTATGTTGATACATCCTTCAGTTATGGAATGTCTATGATAGCATGATTTCAATGCTATCAAAATACTTTTATAGCATTTAAGTTATGTCATAAAAGATAGACTTTTTATAGCATTTTTCATAGCATTGGGAAAACGCTGTAAAAGTCAGACTCTTAATAACATCGCGTAACATGACATTTCAAAAACGTTATGGAAAGTCTACGATAGTGTTTTTTGACTGCTATCATATGTGATATTTGTTGTATTGAGGATTTTTGGGAAGTTACAAGAACATATGAACTGATTTTCAAATTTCTTCATAAGAAGGATGTATGAATATGGAACGAAGATTATCAAAGAGCATTTGAAAAGATCGACTAATACTACTGAATCATCATGTTCTTGTGCCTCCAACTCTACAAGTCGTCCCTTTATTTTGTATCTCATTGGGAAAGAGAACTCAATGGGGGTGGGTATTGGGACAACATGATGATTCCAATAAATGAAAGCAGGCTATATAATATCTAAGTAAAAGATTCACAAGTTGTGAAACTAAATATTCTGTGCTATAAAGAACATGTTGTGGTGTCGTTTGGGCTGCACGTCGCCTAAGACATGGCTCATCTAAACAATAGATCCTATTAAATACATCTTTGAAAAACCATCTCTTTCAGGCTGAATTGCTAGATGATAGTTCTTTTATCTGAGTTGGATATCGTCTATGTGACTCGAAAGTCGATTAAAGGAAGCGCATTGGCCAATTATTTGGTTGAATAACTAATAGATGACTATAAACCAATAAAGTTTGATTTCTCTGACGAATTCATCTCTACCGTAATAATAGAACAAGAAACTTCAAACTTAGAAGTATAGACCATGTTGTTTGATGTGGCTTCCAACACGTTGGTTTATGAAATAAGGGTAATATTGATATCACTAGAAGAAAAGCTATTCCCTCTTAATAACAAGTTATATTTTGATTGTGCTTATAATTTGGTTGAATATGAAGCATGTTCCATGAGTATCCAAAGCAGAATAGGAATATCAAGAAACTTTGAGTTTTAGGAGATTCTTTATCCGTGATTGACCAACTATAAGGGAAATGAAAAACAAAAGACATCAAGCTATTGCCTTACAAAAAAAAATTATAATAGAATTGTCTCAAAAGTTTGATGAAATCATTTTTAATTATTTATTAAAAGAGAATAACCAGATAGCAGATGCTTTAAAGTCTTGTTCAATAGATATCTCAATCAAGAAGTCCAGCCTATGAAAATTGAGAACCAAGATACCCCAACCTTATGTATGAATGTTGACGAACTAGACGACGAACTTTGGTATCATGATATCAAACAATACATAAAATTGAGGAAATATCCGTAGAATGCCTTAAATGATAAACACATGCTTAGAAAGTTATCAATGAAATTCTTTAGAAATATTGTGCAAAAGAAATTATGACAGTATACTTCTGAGATGTGTGGATGCAAATAAAGCTAACCAAATTATAAAAAAAAATCATGAAGAAATTTGTGGTACTTGCGCCAACAAACACGTGATGGCTAGACAAGTATTAAAGACTAGCTATCACTGGTTAACTATGGAAGCAAATTGTATTAAATATACAAGTGAATGTCATAAATATCAAATTTGTACAGATAAGACATATGTTCCTTCATTTCATTTACATGTTATGATAGCTCCTTGACATTTTTTCCATGTGGAAAATCAAAGTTGTAGGACCCAATAATCCTAAGGATTCAAATGATCATCGATTCATCTTGGTGACCATTATAGACTATTTTATCAAATGGGTAAAAGCAACTCTCTATGTGTAGATAACAAAAGGAGTTGTAATCAAAGTCATCGGGAAGGAGATTACATGTTGCTATAATCTCTCTGAAATTATAATTTACGACAATGCGAAAATTTTGAATAATGAAATTGAACCGGCTACTGTATTGAACTGGCCCAAATACATTCGCAACGACCTTTGTCAATTATCCTATTAACTTTTTAAAAGGACCTGGGTTGTCACTATCGATACTTTTTGTAAAAAATGGTCGACAACCAAAATAAAGATGGACAACGAAAACTGGAATGATCTAAAATAAGGAGAAATAAGTGGGCAACTTTGAGTTTGAACTCATGCATTTGGCATAGTTAGAAGCACTAACAACAATCAAATCTGAGGACAAACGATTGAACGGGGCAAACTACTGAACTCTATCAGTACGTGAAACCTAGAACGGTAAACAAGATGGAAGATGAATATGATAATTTGAGCAAAGCCATTCAGTGTATTTCGTCCTTAATCCAATCAATTAAGCTACAACTCACAACAATAGTTACAAAATCTTTTCTACCTTGGTTACGCCCAAGCTGATTCAAGAATGACAATTGTATGTGAATATTAATGGTACAACAACAGAATGAATCTAATTTCCTCAAAGAATCAATAAGTTAAGACCATTAAGCCTATTAATCAATCTGTCAAGCAGTCAACCATTGGATGGAAGTCCAGATGCAGGAGAAACCTTGATGTAAAGAGGAATTTTTACCTGCAAGTCTCTAAGCCGCTCCACCATATTGTAAAGAAATTCAAAAGTGAGCTTGGATTGTGCATTGAAATCTTGTCTAATGTGTGGATGAATCTTGAACCAATCTCCCAACATCTTGTGTACGTGCGAACGTATCATTCTCCACGGAACAGGGTATCTTTCACAAAGCTTCAAGTAGTCCACCAACAGATCTGCTTGATCCAGGTTTCCGTCCCTGGTATTTTCTTCACAGCCCTCTATCCATTCAGCGGTTCGAAACCCACCAAAAAGTGCAGGATTCTCAAGAAGGGTCTCTGCTGAAAGAACACCCTCGACCCCAGTCTCTTGCAAACAGTCGTTAACATCTTCCATGTGCCTAATATTCCCATTGGCAAGAACTGGAATTCGTACAGCATTCTTAACAGCACTAATGGCACTCCAATTAGCCCGGAATTTCTTACCATCCTTTTCATCTCTTGTGCGGCCATGGACAGCTAAAAGAGAGCAACCAGCATCCTCTAACATTCTTGCATAGTTAATGGTATCCTGTAAATTTGGGAAGATTCGGATTTTGCACGATACAGGAACCTGAAGGTTGGAAGCTAACTTCTGTACTATTGCTTTTACAAGAGGTAAGTTATCCATTAAGAAAGCCCCATAATTTCCTCGCCTTGCGATTCGCTGAGGACACCTTCATGAAATTAGTAGACCACGAAGTTCAAGTTCAACAACTATGGGGTTCATAAGTAAAAAATGGAGACACCAGGCCACATATTTGATATGAACACGTGCCTCGCACATAAAATTGGAGTATCCTTAATGTTGTCCTTTTTTTTAGTTTCAGACACGACTGACATGGAGAACAATGCAGAATATAGCACAAAGGAATAAAAAAAGCTTCATGAATTTCACTTGGAAAAGTTTTCCAATTTTAACTCTTAGTTTAGTTAGAAGTTCTATTTAAAAGCTACTCAATATTAAGGGTCTTTAGTGTCTTGAAATCTTAATATTAGTTAGATTCCCAAATCTTAATTAGATTTCTATGTCCTCGCACAAGTCTAATAGATTTATTCAGCATGATACAGATAGCTCAGTTATAGTTAAAGAGACAAGTACTGTTAAAGACGTATTTCTTTTACTTATTTTATAAATACCAAAGTATAATTAATTAGTTTTAAATAATTTTTATGGGTTGTTGTGGTACTGGCAATTTTTTCTTCAGATACCTATCAGCATTGAAATATCCACCCGATAAATCTATATCTTCCAAATGATCAGAGACTGTTAGTTTAGTGTCCGCAAGCAATGAAAAGATGCAAGAGGGGAGTGCGTCTAACAAGGGACTAGGGAGCTTATAGAAAGAAACTGAAAAAAATCATTAAGTCTCCATGAATCTCATTGAAAATTCTTCCACTCGTGTCCTTCCAAAGCTCCCAAAGCCCGTTACGTAAACATTGCCCAAAGATACCCCGAAGAAGTTTCTGATAGACTAATGATTACTCCAGTTAAAATTGAGCCTGTTCAAAAGTTTATTCCAGAGATTCTCAATTAAAATCATTTTGCAGAAGATGATAGATTCCTTACAACTACAACCACATTAACCAAGTGATTCAACTTCCATTTCGTGCTACGATTCCATTGAAGTTCCTTATGTTCTTCTAAAATAAATGTAACTTTCCTTAGGAATGCTGACATTAGATAAGTTGGCAAGCTTCCTCAAATTGGGTGGACAGTAAATTGTTCACCCTTAATAAAGGCACATTCTTTTCCGTTTCCACAACTTCCTCATGAATCTTTCTTCAATGGTTCTCCAAAACTGCACTTTTCTAGGACCTTCAACCAAGAGCATAGAAATTCTCAACCAGTTATCATACCACAAAGGATATATGCTCTTTGTTACAAAACAGGGAGGGTATATGTGTCTAGACTCAATCTGTTATCCTCACTGCACCAAAGTCAGACAAATAATATCACTGAGACATTGACTTCAAACTAATTGAGGATAATATTATTTGACGTGTTTAACTTCAAACTAAATGCAGATATGATCACTTAGGCATTATTCTTTTAGATTGGATCCTTTTTGTAGTTCGTAGGGCTTTTTTTTGTATGCCCTTGTGTATTCCTTCATTTCTCTCAAAGAAAGCTATGTTTCTTTTGTGTGTGTGTGAGTGTGTGAGTGTGTGAGTGTGTGTGTATATAGACACTAAGACGCATGGACACAAACACGGGACACGAACACGATACAACACGGCAATATGCCAATTTTTTAAAAAGTCGAACATTGACACATTAGGGATATATTTATTTATTTATTTATTAGATATATGTGTTTATACGCATCTATTTATTACTTCATAATAGATAAAAACATATAAAGTTCAATAGAAAATGAGATGCACTCCACTAAAAAGAATACAAAGTCAAATCTTTTGACAATAATTCAACCACAAAACATATTATCCAACAAATTCAACTCACAAAACAAAGTTTACAACACAATTTAGAAGAAAGAAAACTAAAGAGTTAATAGAGTGTTCAAGAAGTATCCGTTGACTGTTTGTTATCTATTTTTTTACTAAAAAAATCTCTAAACGTGTTCGAGAAGTGTCCACGGTGTCTCCATAGAGTGTCCAAAAATAATATGTATATATATATATATATAGGAAACGTAATTTCACATGTGAATGCATGTCCAGAGTCTGTGTCTTTCTCATGTCGGACACGTGTTCTGCATGTTTGGAGGTGTCCGTATCCGACATGGACATTCCTCCCATTTTGGAGTGTCCATGTTTCTTAGTATATATATACACAATTTGGAAAGGGATGCTACTTTGGTCAAGCCAACACTTGGAAACCTACGGTGCTTTGCATGAATGGCAATAAACGTTGTTCCCCTGCACTCGATCACCCACCATAGAGGATCCAAAGCAAGGCATGGGTGATGATCCAGCTTGACACGGATATAAAGCCCTCATAAACGGTCTTTTTCCATCATCTCCCCTACATTCCCCTTTCAACCAAACTTCATGCCCCCACTAGGGTCGGTCACAAGCCCATGTTACCAATTGCGAACCAATCGAAATCCAATGGCTTTCCAGCTATCCCACTTGTATAAAAAACGTGACTCAACCACAACTTTGCAGTCCATAAATGATATTAGTTCATGCATGTTCCTGGTATCATTAGTTAACATGCATAGCCAAGATGAACCAAAACACGCAATGGTTTGCAAACCTTATGCTATGTAACCAAGAGAGCATTTTGCCATTATCAACTCCTAAGAAGCACAGTAAATAGAGTGTTCGTCCTACACGTGTCCAACAAACTGACACATCAAATAACGTGTCTAACGTTAAATATTTATTCCTAAATTATGAGCTGACTTGGACACGACTCAAAAGAAAATTTAAAGTCTAGCTCGTGTAAACTCAAAATGGAGATTCTCTTGCATACTCTAATCTTTATATATTGATCATTCCTAAACCATTAGGATGAAATCTTCTTTCTCTACCCATAACAAATTAAATCCTTCTATATCTCTAAGTTAGAGAAATATCGTTAATTGACTTGACCTATAATGGTTTATGAACACAAATAACAATAGTCACTTTCAATTGTCAGAACTTGAGAATAGTTTCCACAATCTTAACAAAAAGAAACCTTCGGAAAATGAGTTCTTTGTTCCCCAACCCACGAGAAGCATAGCAGGTCAGCAATATAAGCTCTAGAAATTGAGATATAAGATAATTAAGAATGCAAACATTCTTGAGAATTGTCCCCCAGTTACGAATTGTAGAGAGGATTATAGAGATTACCCTAAGTTAAGATCAACGTAATCGCAATATGGCTCCACTCTTCTAGCAGCTTCCAACGAAACATCGGGATCATTGGCACAAAATTGAACAAATAATGGACGGTCCTCCTACAAACCATTCCAAATTTCAAGATCAAGGACGACTCTCACGACAATAACATAAAAGTTCAACAAAAAAACAGAAAGGATGAAAAAATAAAATTAGCTTTGGATCCACAATTAGCAGCCAGAAACAAAATCAAGACCAAATGAAACAAAAAATTCAGGATGGCTTTAATTTTTCGATACCTGACAAGTGGTAAATTCCAAGTTCCGATACTTCTCGTTCTCGGTAAAGATCCGTGAATGCAGCATTGGCGTATACGCCGCCTCGGCACCATATTTCCTGCAGAGCAAACGGAACGGTAGCTCCGAATTATCGACCATCGGAGCTACAATCAACTTCGGCCGGCCGAGCTTTGACCAGTGAGACCAGGCTCGCTCTATACGCGATTCGCCACTCAAATATCCATTCGGCGACCCCAAAAGGAGTGATGGGTCATTGATTTTGGTAAGAGACGAGCATTCTCCTTGTTGCTGTTGATTGGAGCAGAGAAGGTCGTCGAGGTCTTGAGGGAAATCTGGTTTAAGGGTGTGCGTGAAAGAGGAAGCCATTAGAGAGTTGCGGAGAGAGAATAAAGATTTAGGATGGAGCTGAGGGTAGGAAGGCGATCTCATAACCTAACGATGACGATGGTTGCGCAGCCCATCGCCGCCGCCGCCGCCTCAGTTGAGGATTTGCCCTCGAGTTATATCTTATATATGCAGCAAAAGAATATAGTTTGCGGTTTAAGGAATGGGATTGGGTTTTTTCGCACAAATATTATTCCCCTTCGTCCTTCTCATCACCCCCGAGATTTTTTTAAATTTTGGTTAAATTATATAAAATATTCTTGAATTTATTTCAAAAATATTCTTATTTATATCTATAACATTTTTTTTTTGAAGTAAAAGAACAGAAAACACTTTGAAACTAACTTTCCCTCTAAGAGTTTGAAGCCACGCGGGGAGAGAAGTTGCCTCCCAAACACATGATGTTTCTTCCTCCAAAGTTTGTTTTACAATAATGTCTGCTAACGAGTTTGCCTCCCGTCTCATATGATTAAAGTAGATTGTGTTTCATCCCTCTGCCATTCGAAGAACCTCTGAGATGAAAAGAGAGACCTATGTTATGTCAGACTCTTGCTTATTAAGAAATCGAACAATTGTTGTGTTGATCAGTCAGCATCCCTTTAAGACCCTCAATGATCGCCATCGTTTCTAACACTTTGATAGGCCAACGATAGGAAATAAATTTTTGTCCAGCCTTTATTATTTTGCCAGACCAGTCCCTGGCAACCCACCCAGTCCACCTCGATTCAACGTTTCTGACCACGACGCATCGGTGTTAATTTTCAGATAGTTCGCTAGTGGTGGGCTCCAATCAACTTGAATTGCAATTGGACGCCTCAAGATATGAAAATCTGACCCTTTTTTTCCAACTCCCAGCAAATATGTCTCAATTGCAAGTCTCAGAGTCCATTTGTCATTCGATCCTCCCCTGAAAACGTGTTGATTCCGGAACTCCCAAATTTTCCACAGCATGATCATAAATTTCTCCATGTTTTCACCATCTAGGTTCCCTAATGCCCATTCGAAATAGTTGGGAACGATTCATTCTTTCCTGAGGATGAAACACATTAAATTGTTAGGAACAAGAAAATCAAGCCATAATCCCTTAGTTACCTTGTAGTCCTAGAATAGGTGAGTAGTTGTTTCTGCCTTTGAGCCACAGAGAGTACACTAAGGATCCACCTTCCCGCCTTTGTTCTGCAAATTCACTCCTGTAGGGATCATATCGTGCAAAATCCTCCCGCAGCTAATTTTGACCTTTGGGGGGACATTGACACGCCAAAAGGCTTTCCAAAACTGACTGTGAGCTTTCGTGCAAGATTGAGAGACTGACTTGCTATTTTCAAGGAAAATGCCCAACTTGTAAGCACTCTTGACCGCAAATAAGCCGTTGGGGCTATAATGCCAGATGACTTCGTCATCAATTTGACTTTCAATGGTGGGTATACTCAGAATTATATTTGCTTCTTCTTCTAGAAAACCCAACCTTACTCGTTCTTCTATCCATGCACCCCTATCGTCCCTTAAATAGGCTATTGTTCTCCCTTGAATAAGGCTTCTGACTTGGGTAGGTTTGAAATTTGCATCTCTTGGGAGCCACAGATCACTTTCTATATCAATGTAATTGCCATCTCTGACCCTCCATCTAAAGCCTTTCGCAAACAGCTCTCGCCCCCAAAGAATGCTCCTCCAAGCATAAGAAGGGTTGTGGCCTAGATTAGCTTTAAGAAAACTTCCAATCTTGAAATATTTTCCTCTCATAATCTGAAAAACCAAGCTACTAGGATTACGAAGGAGACGCCAGCTTTGCTTAGCTAACATTGCTTGATTAAAGATAACAATGTCCCTAAACCCAAGGCCTCCTAATTTCTTCCCCTTACAAAGTCTTTTCCAACTTTGCCAATGGATCTTCTTATGTCCTTCGTTCGAGCCCCACCAGAACTTTGCACAAAGGGAATTTAGTTCTTTACATAAGGAGGTCGGGAGTTTGAACAACCCATGGCATAGTTTGAGATTGCTTGTGCCACAACTTTAATTAAGACTTCTTTTCCTCCTGCAGAGAATAGTTGGCCCTTCCATCCTTCGAGTCATGTTAAAAGGGAAGATGTTGAAAAAATATTTTTGAACATTTATATCTCTTCTTTAATTTACTAGTTTATAAAATATGTCATTATTGATTAATTATAAATAGTAAATTAAATATTTATAATAAATGTAGAGATTTTAAAAAGTTAGAATGTGAAAGATTTTCCTACCACTTAAAAATATATATTTTTTAAAATTAATTAATTAAATATTATTAATAATAAATGTATAAAATTAAGTATTGAAATGCAAAAAGTCTTTCCTATAATTTAAATATTTTCCCTTTAATTATAGTTCATAATCATAAAATTCAAAAGTCGTAGAATTTGTAAAGTTTTGTAACTTTTCATCTTTTACTACTATAAAAATTAGGTTTTTTCACAAGTTTTTCACAACATTTCTTCATTATTTCTTAATGTATAATTCTCTCAATTTTTTTCTCTCAAAGTCTTTACGATCTTAAAAGAATCTCAAGATCTTGGTGCTAGATTTTTGTTACTATTATTTTTTTATTGCTATTTTATAATTAGTGTATTATTTTTTATTTAAAAAATATTTTTAGACCATTATGCCAATTCATCTATTATATTTTAAAATTTACTAAACACGTCATATTTAATTTTTAATAACTTTAGTTAACAAGAATTTAAAAGGTTAGGGATTTGAAGACCTTAAATATGAAAAGTTTTACACATGTATTTCTATAAATTAGTTCTTAAAATTTATGATTTTACATTTAGTTAGAATTAATAATAGGATTTCAAAGGTTTTGGAATTTTAAACAATTTCCAACTTATTATCTTTTCATTTACATTTATACTTAAAAAATTATTGATCCATAGTTCATAATACATTTTAGCAAAACTAAAATATTTGAAAATTATTTTTGCACAATTTTGTTCTTTTAAATTTACAAAGCAAGTAATTTCTCTCTAATCAATTCAATATAGTTCATTAAAATTAATCTAATTAGTCTAAACATAAACTTAACTAAATATTGTAAAAGTTAGTCCAATGAAATATAATTATTTTATAATTTAATAATATTCTTTACTAATTAA
>JAOANK020000013.1:4125588-4139956 GCA_026257165.2 Telfairia occidentalis
TATAATTAAACCATATAATATGTGAAAATTTAAGTTTTTGAATAAGATTCAAATTATATTTATATGAATGAGATTCATTTAAATAATATAGGTAAATAATTTAATATGAATATGATTCATATTAAAGCCATATGTTAAAAGAGAGACATGCATTTAATATGATTAATTGTATATTGTATAGTTAATTAATTATGGGATAATTAATTAATTTTTAGTTTTATTAATTAAAAAAAAACGATTACGTGTGTGGTGGGGAGTTAACATAACTCCCCTCTACTCTCTCTCTCTTCTATAACTTCTGTGTCTTACACAGAAGGGAGAGTGGAAGGCTTGTAGAACTCTCGCAGAGAAAATTCTCACAGAAAACTAAGTTTCATTACTCCCTCACCAAAATACTGATCCCACCATCTTCCTTGTATTGATCTCGAGAATGGTGAGTGCTCCCTATTAGTGGTGTTCGTGTTGCTGCAATATGCACGAAGATTGAAGAACGGTTCTTCAAAGGTAAAGTATCATCCTCTATGTATTTTACGTTTATTTCAAAATGCATGCTTCCTACCAAATTCATCTTGAATGCATTAAGCGTTCAATCGTTTTCGTTGGGAGTTCGATTCCTTCATTCTTTTCCCCATATCTCATCCCCTGCTTCTCTTTCTACGGTACAAGCCCAACATCCCATTTACACAGATAAACACATTCCCAAACAAATGACCATCCCATGATCATCCACTCTAAGGCTGGGATTTTTTGGCCCAAAGTTTGGTTAGCTAAGGTGAACGAGGCTACCGCATTATGTCTAGTGGAACCCTCTAGTTACAAGGTTTCTCTATCTGATCCACATTGGCGTCAAGCAATGCACAATAAATATAAATGTCCTCATTCGCAATGGAACATGATCCTTAGTATCCCTGCCACCGAATGCCAAAGTTGTTGGTTCCAAGTGGATATTTTGGTTAAAATTGAAGCCAGATGGGGAAATTGATTGTTACAAGGCAAGATTGGTTGCTTAAGGATTTACCCAAGCTTATGGTGTTGATTATTTTGATACCTATAGCCTAGTCATTAAACCAACAACAATTCGCATTGTGCTCTCTCTTGCTGTTGGTTTTAATTGGCTCGTCCAACAATTGGACATCCAAAATACCTTTCTAAATGGAGAGTTAACTGCAGAGGTCTATTTGAAACAACTACCAGACTTTGTTGATTCCACACATCCTAACCATGTGTTATGTTTACGCAAGGCTCTATATGGTCTCAAACAAAGTCTCTAGGCTTAGTTCACAAAGCTTAGTTCCTGTCTACTGCATTGAGGATTCTGCAGCTCAAAAACTGATGCCTTCATGTTTATCTACCAAGGTGATCATCATATTTTGTCATATTCCTCATATATGTTGATGATATTTTGGTTACTGGAAATATGGTGGCCCTCATTTTAAAGTTTATTATTGATTTGGGAAATCATTTTTTGCTTACTGACCTTGGTAGCTTATCATATTTCCTTGGGCTTCAAATTTCATGAAATTCAGACAACATGCTGTTTGCAAGCAGAAATACATTGTAGAGCTTCTTCGAAGAGCAAATCTAGTTAACAGTAAACCCATGTCTACTAGTGTGCCCCTTTCTTTAAATGATGGTACTTTATTGGAAAATATTATAGAATACAGATGCTTGTTCGGGGCCCTACAATATTGTACATTGAAAAGACCGGATATTAGTTACACTTTTAACAACCTTTGTCAATTTTTACATGCTCCAACTACATCGCATTGGCAAGCACTAAAGAGACTTTTAAGGTACTTAAAGAGTACTCCCTCGCATGGTTTATGTTTCTCTAAATCTTCTTCAATGCACTTAATGGCCTATACCGATGCTGATTGGGCTAGTTGTCTAGATGATAGAAGGAGTACTAATGACTTTTGCATTTTTCTAGGTAACAATTTGGTTTCTTAGAATTCTTCTCAACAAAAAGTTGTGTCTCGGTCTAGTGCTGAGTAGAAATACAGAGGCGTGTTCAACGTTGCAGCTGAACTCATTTGGATCCAATATGTTCTCGTAGAAATCGGTCTTCACATTTTGAATCCACCTCTCTTATTGTGTGATAACATTAGTGCAACTTACCCAGCTGCCAATCCCGTTTTGCATAATCAAACTAAACACATTGAGATAGATCATCATTTTATTCGAGAACTAGTTGCACGCAAGCAACTAGTAGTGAAATTTGTCTCTTTTGAAGATCAGCTCGTTGATATTATGACCAAGGCTCTTCCCTTCTCCTCGCTTTTGCAGTTTGCGAACCAAGCTCATGGTGGTCTCTCCTCCCCGTTCACTTGCGGGGGAATGTTAGACTGAAGTTTATATTTTCCTCTTTATTGTATTATTTCGTTTATTATTCCTAGCTTCTCTCCTCTGCTTTTATATTACCCTATGACATTGCTACACGTTGAGCTTTTCTTGTTTTTAATGTTTTCAGTGCACCCATCCTTTCATGAGAGTGATTCTCCACTTTCTACTCTATTTGGTTACTTTACGTACAACTAATCATGTGTGTTTATGTGGCTATAGATGGAAACTATAGAATAATGACAACATTGTTTCGAGTGTTGGAGCTCAATACTTGCAAATTAGATAAAAACTGTTGGACATATATGCAAAACACATCTTAATTCTTAAGTTGAGTTTGATATAGTTTTGTATAGTAGAATGAATACTCTTATCTTCTTTTCATGCTCGTGTTATAAGTGAGAAAAGACATGATGATTACCTAATTAAGTAGTCTAAAAGGTGGTGTGTGTAAGTTATACTAATCTATGATATGATTTGTGCTAGAGCATTGCAAGTAACTTAACAAGACTACAAAAGGTTCAAGGTGTCACCTCACCATGTAGGAAGGTGACATGTTAGGTTGGTGAAAAACACAATGACACTTCATCCATTGTACTTTTCATGTCCTTATTTTGTGTTGGATCTAACGGGTGAGCACAAGCTTGTTTCAAGAGTCGAGAAACAACCCACCTAAGCTAAATGACTTCTCATTTGACCTAGTTCACCCAATGATCTACTTAGGCTAGTGGCTTCTAGTCTCAGTTGGTTGAGTTAGGATCGTTTTTTGATTAGATGACTTTCTTTGTCTCACCGGATCAAACTACAAAGTATCTTGACTCTCCTAAACATTTCAAAATTGTTTTAACTATTAGAGCTTAGCTATGCCATCGTATGGATTACTTTTTATTTAGAACCCAAAAAAATGACCCATAACAATTTAAAAAAAGACAATGAGATACTATCATATTATCTAGACATAAGTTCCAACTAAGACCATTGGTAAAACTAGCAGTCAGTTTCAATTCAATAGTATCTTCTAGACATAGTATATGAAAAGAAGAGAGACTAAGATTAGTGGGAAATTTAATATTATCAATGGTCCAAGTAAGCAAAGGCGTCTTTACAAGACCAAGTCCTTGTTCTTACTTTGCCTTTTTTTTTTCTCTCCTTTTTCTTTTTCTCCTTTAGTTGGTCTGGTCATCGTCTTCAGTCCCAAAGTTTGTGACGTTCTCTCCTCGTTGCAGAATCGAGGACGAGACGACACGCATCCCCATTTGACGGGGCGTCGGCACCGCAATTCTCCTTCAAACTCATCTCCTTCTTTATATTTTTCCCCTTTCCCACAGACCCTAAATTCAAATCCCCTTTTCTCTTCTCCAATTTCTGTGCAATCTCCACGTTCTACAGAATTCAGAAACCCCCTTCTCGGATGGGTCAGTTTTATTCCACTGCTGTAACCCCTCTGGAGCTCAATTACCACCAACAATGGCCGCCGGGTTCCCCAATCGCCCGTCTCTCTTCCTCCTCTCTGGAGCAAACCGATGAGGGTTTATTGGATTGCGCCGTCGACTATACTTTTTCTCTTCCCGATGAATGTTTGGCTTCCATTTTTCGATTGCTCAACTCTGGCGACCGGAAAAATTGCTCGTTGGTTTGCAAGCGGTGGTTTCAGGTAGAGGGTCAGAGCCGCCACCGTTTGTCTCTCAATGCTCAGGATGAGATTCTCCCATTTCTCCCTTCTCTCTTCGCTCGATTCGATGCTGTGAAGAAACTCTCTCTTCGATGCAACCGGAAAATCTCCCGAATCAACGATGACGCCTTGATTCTGGTCTCGATCCGTTGCTGGAATCTCACCCGCATCAAACTCTCCGGCCGATTTCAGCTCACGGATGTGGGAATTGCCACTTTTGCTACCAATTGTAAAACCCTGAAGAAATTCTCTTGCAGTTCATGTGCTTTGGGGGCCAACGCCATTAACGCACTCCTCAAGCACTGCAACGCTCTTGAGGAGCTGTCACTGAAGGGCCTCCGCGGCGTCATCGCCGGCACCGAGCCGATCGTGCCGGGCGCGGCGGCGGCCTCTCTGAAATCGATTCTGCTGAAGGAGCTTGTTGATGGGCTGAGCCTTATCCCCCTCATAATGGGGTCAAAAAATCTTAGAGCTCTGAAGATCATCCGATGCCAGGGGAATTGGGATGACCTCTTCAAGTTGTTTGGGCATGGAAACGAGATGGCCAGTTTGATTGAAGTTCACATTGAGAGGATACAGGTGAGTGATTATGGGGTTTCAGCCATTTCAAACTGTTTGAATTTAGAGATATTGCATCTGATTAAAGTTTGGGACTGTTCAAATTTTGGGCTTGCTTGTATTGCTGAACACTGTAAAAAGTTAAGGAAGCTCCACATTGATGGGTGGAGAATTAATAGAATAGGAGATGAGGGGCTGATGGCCATAGCAAAACAATGCCTTGATTTACAAGAACTTGTTTTAATTGGGGTCAATCCAACTTGTTTGTCTCTGTCTTTGTTGGCTTCAAACTGTGTGAATTTGGAGAGATTGGCATTGTGTGGGAGCATAGTTGGGGATGAAGAGATTGCTTGCATTGCAGCCAAATGCAAGTCACTGAAGAAACTTTGTATCAAAGGATGCCCAATTTCAAACATTGGGATTGAATCACTGGCTTGGGGGTGTCCCAATTTGGCTAAGATTAAGGTGAAGAAGTGCAGAGGGGTGACTGGTGAGATCAAGGACTGGCTTGTGGAGAAGAGGAGATCATTGAGTGTTAATTGGGATGTTGAGGAGACTGATCACTTGGATGCGAGTAGTAGCGATGCCGGGAGTGCTCGGGAGGTCGCTGTGGAGTCGAGACAGGTGGAGACCGAGGTTGAAGCTCCGGTTGGCGGAGACGGGAGATTGACGATGTTGAGGACGACGTTGGGAGTTCTGGCTGGGAGGAGTTTGATGATGGCCTGCACATTTGGAAGGTGGTCTAATTCAAGTAGCAGTTTATGAAATGATGTTTATGAGAATTGGAATGTTGTATGGTTTTTGTAACTGAAGATTTGATTTGTGGAAAAGAAATACATCTTTTGTGGCTTGGATTTGAAGTTAACAACAGCCAAAATGGGATACACCATTGAGGAATGGGTGTAGGGTTACAAAGAAAAGAGGTCAGCTCTCCCATGGCGAAGTAAAGAAAGCAAAGAGGGAATTGTCTTTTTAAATTTTCTTGAATTAAATAGGAGTACATATATAAAGATTAAAAATTGATTTTAATTACCTTAAATTCATATGCGGTCGTTTCAAATTGTATTAATTTTCAACTAAACATTCCTTTTTTTTTTTTTTTGATAAAAACATTCAATATAAGGAATTTAATCTCAAATTTAGATCAATGTCGAAAGATTAATCCTAAACTAAAGAAGTATGGTAATTTTTACTCTCTAAAATAAATTTTTATTTGAAAATTTGTTAAAAAAAATATTCAATAAATTTTAAAGAATAACAATACTAGAGTTAAATTTAGTTAAATTTGTTCAAATGGGTGAGTTTTGGCAAAATTATTCAATTGTTAATATGTATATTAATCAAACTTAATTTTGTGTGAAACTTGATTTTAGTAAAATTAGTGAGTTTAAGAGTTAACTTTCTTCATGAATTAGTGAAAATTGAATGAATGGTTAAAATTGCATTTTTATTTGATGAAATTGAAAGTTGAGGAAAAATTGATGGAAGTTGACAAGTGTAAGGGTAAAAATTGATTTTCTCATTTACTTTTTTTTAGATTAAATTGAAAATTGTAAAAGATTAAAAACTAATATTAGAAATATTAATTATATATAAAAGTATGGCTGCAGAAGAAATTTTTTTTGTTTTTTGACAATATTAACTCTCATCTTATTAAAAATACCCAAATTATATCCTTCACTCAAATCACTTTTTCTCTCTCTCCATACGTCTCTCTCTCCTCTCTCAATTCTACATTTCTCTCCCTTATTCACTCTCTCATCTATCCAAATTTTCTCTCTCACTCTCCTATCCATCCAAATTCCTCCCTCTCTCTCACCTATCTCTAATTTCCCCTCTCTCAATTCTACATCTCTCTATCTTTCTATGTTGCCCTCTTTCTCACCTGTTCAAATTTCTTCTCTCAATTTTCCTTTAAAGTTTCTAAATTTAGTGTGGTAGAGCATAATAACATATCACACTAATGAAGTTGTATGAATTACAAAGTAGTATTGAGATAAACGATAAAAATGGTTGAAAATAATAGTCTCAAACATAGATATCAATTTCTCACA
The DNA here is from genome assembly GCA_026257165.2 of Telfairia occidentalis. Classification (NCBI taxonomy): domain Eukaryota; kingdom Viridiplantae; phylum Streptophyta; class Magnoliopsida; order Cucurbitales; family Cucurbitaceae; genus Telfairia; species Telfairia occidentalis. Next base: position 4,132,213 of record JAOANK020000013.1, read on the forward strand.
TGTAGAAGTTTTGATGTTATTTTATAATTGATGTTGTTAGTATTTTTGTCCTAAAAGTATATCTAAGCTTCAAATATAATTATTTAATTTAATTCAATTCTTCCAACAATTTAATTATTTAGTATAAATTGAGAAGTTATTCCTTCATTTAAATGAATGATTAAAGAAATTAGAAATATCAAGTGCATAACACGTGTTAAAGGTTAGTAATAAAAAAAAGGCTAAAACATATATTTTTCTTTGAAAAATGAACTTTTCCTTTAAAAAATAGGGAAAATATCCATTTCTATCTTGAACAGAATAATATGTATCAAATTTTACCGTAAAATTACGCCATAAACTTATATAAATGTTGCAAATATTTAGGTTGAACTCTAAAAAGAAAACAAAAAATGTTGCAATGTTTCTTCAAATCTTAATTGTAATTTTTACCCTGTAATAAGATTATGTTTGAAAAATAATTACAAAAAAAAGGAAAATAAATCAATTTACACCGTATCAGTTTTCTCCTAAACTCTCAATTTCATCAATTTAAACTTTGACTTAAACAAGTGTTCAATTTTTACTATTTGTTCAGTTTTCGCTAACCTTACTAATTATAGTATTGATCTTCACTTCTCATGATTCGAGTTCTGATGATTTTGGCAATCACTTTTTTTTCAAGAAAATGTCCAAGTAAGGTGACTTCTACATGCTTTGTTCTCTCATAAAAGACCTACCGCGCGCTCCATCCATTGCTTGTTGCTCCAACTTAGGAGTAGGGGTTTTATAGCCTTCTTCCTGCCAAAGGTTACTATGCTATAGCACTCCCACACTTGACTAATCATTTTGAAAGTCAGTGGAACTTTATCATGATCTTACTAATCTACGACTTTCTTTACTCAACCAAATTCTACTCAAGTCTAAAGAATTTGCCACGGAGCCTTCTTCTAACTAGTTAATTTCAACAAAATTCAAGTTTTATATAAAATGAAGTTTGATTAATGCACATAATCTTGACATTTTGAAAAAAACTCACAAATTTCAACAAAAATCCAACTTTATTGTCGTTTTTCTTTAAAGTCCCATCAATTTTGTACTTGATATAGTTTATATATTTTTTAGTTCATATTTTTTTTTAATTTATTAACACACATAAAAATGTTTTTGTAGCTATTTTTCAAACACAAGTTTAATTAGAAAGTAAAAATTGTAACGCTTGTCAAATTCTAAGATAAAGATTAAAATACTTATCAAAGTTTAAGGTGCAATTCGATGAAATCGATTTATCAATTTTGAGAGAGTTATTCAATAATCGAACTTATCCATTAATCAAATTTAATTTTGCACAAAGCTTAATTTTCATTGATATATCTGAGTTTCAAAGATTTGTACTTTTTTTTTTCGTTACAATTAGTAGGAAAATTCATGATAATTAAATCGAAGGTAAAAATGGTAACATTTATCTAGTTGAGGATTCAATTTGATGAAATTTAGAGTACGCGGTTAAAATTGGTATATCTTGCTAAATTTAGAAGTAAAAATTAATTTTCCTCCTCGTTTGAAATAAATAAATGGGTCACATATAGGAAGAGTGAAGAATTGAACAGTTCAAAAAACAAAACGAAATAGTATTTCAACTACTACCTAAGGGCTCTTTAGAAGTAGAGCATTTTATTTTCTTTCAAAAAAAGAAAAATGAGAAGATAAAATTCTCATTTCTAATAAAATATTGTAAGCGAACTTGAAACGCATCCAATCCAAGTAGCCACAACCACAAAGCGAGAAAGTATAGAGAATTGTTATATTTGAAGACGGAGGGGGTTTTTTTACATCCTGGAAATGGCTTCCTTGGCAGATTGAAGGGTGTTTGCAACCGCCGCCGCAGCTCCGGCCAGGACGCCGCCGCTGGTGGAGTAATCTCCGGAGGAGGAATGAGGCTGATGGATAACCTGCACGTTCCTCTTTTCTTGTCCTTGCCCCGCCGATGTCCGATACTCAACTGTCTCCACTCTTTTCTCCTGTGCATTTCTTCCTTCCACTTCCTGAAAATTTCATTCATTTTCACTTCTTCTTTTTACTTACTTTCTCTTTTATCAAAACCCTCCTCTCCCAAACACCCCATACTACTTTTATTTCTATTTTGGAACCCACCAACTTTTTGTGGTTAAAATATATTTTAATTAGTTGAGTTATATACATATTGATTGTAATTATTCTGTTAAAACATTTATTTAGTCTCTATATTTTAAAAATGAAGATGTTTTGATTCATGTTTGCACGATGCTTACACAAATTCTACGCGCAACAACAATCTAAATCAACAATCTAAATCAACAATCTAAATATAAAGTTCAGAAATTTATTGAATATTATATCGTGCTAAAATTCTGATAAAAAGAAAAAGAGATAAAAAAGAAAATATAGGACTAGAACTGTCGCAAAGAAGTTTAAAGATAAAAGGACCAAAGTGGGATTTTTCGAATAAATAAGAGCAAAGTAGGATTTAAACAAGAAAAAAGAAATCTGTAGAACGAAAAAGACATAAAAATTAGCACTAAATGTATTTAAGTTCTTCTTTCATAGACAATAAGTAGGAATAAGAATATAAATGGAAGAGACATGCCTTGTTTGCTTGCATATTCATGTTGATTCTTTCTGCAATAACCAAAATCAACTCAACCCTCTCTTGTAATATGAAATTATATGCTCACTCTCTCTCTCTCTCTCGAAACATTTTAATATCAAGAGACCAAAAATTTTGGGTCAAAGTTAATGGTTGGTAATTTGTTAGTTGAATCACCACAAAATTCAATGCCTCTGACCCAAAAATTATGCCGAGGGACAAGAATAGCCTAGTGACCTCCTCAATAACATTGCCCCTAAATTTGGTCAAACACTTCAAACAATTACCCATCCATTTTGTTTCTACCACAATTTAACTCTAATTTATACCACCAACTTTCATTGTTTCCTAGCTTTCAAAGAAATATGTTTTATTGCTTTCTACTTATAATGCATTTTAGTTCTAATAATATTCCATTTTATGTATTTGGTCCATATTTTTAATTTGTAAGCTTAGAATTAGCGTTTCTTCGAGTTCAGAACAAGTATGTGATGTACTTTCTAAAACACATTAATTAAAATAAGAACCCAATACTAAAATCGTTAATTTATTAAATAAAAGGCAAAAAATCATCTAGAATAATCATAATTTTGTACCTATACCATACTAAGTATAGCTTCACTTGTCAAAGCAATCTTTCTTAAAGGTTAAAATTCAAATTATCTTCATGTTTGAAAATTGTAATACTATTTTTTATAAATCCTAGTGTAGTGTTTTTTAAGTAAATCATCTCATCTCTCAAGTGATGATATACAGCTTAACATGTACCTTAAAAAGACATGTTTAACATGGCTAAAAGAAAAAGTCCCATAAAAATATTCTTCCATTCAATTTGCTGAGTACCAATACTATAACGGTTTAAAATTATTTAAAACAGACAGTTTAAGATTTGAGCACCCAAAAGGAAAAGGTCAACGTTACTGTGTGGACCTGATTGATTGCGAGTTTACATTGTAAAATGCTGGATGGAATGTGAAGGATTCCACAAACTGAATCCATATCTCTCATCAGTAGGTCATAAGGGGTGAACCACTGCAATGAACATCAGAAACACCAGAAATTCTCTGCCTGGGGGACAATGTTGTAATGCCCACTGCATCAACATCAAGATTTAGGATATTTTTTCTCTTCTGAGTTTCCAAATTTGCTCTTTCATCTGAAATCTCTTCAGCAATCTCAGTTCTTGTGTCTGCTTCCTTCTGGGTTGCCATGGACACCATTGCTTGTGCTTCTGCCACCACCACTGATGAATCATCTTCTCCAGCGTACAGAATCCTTTTTATTGCACTCACAACCTATAGATATAGATAGACAAAGTGTTTGTCATCAACTCAAGTTGAGCACAAAATACCAGAATTATCAACTGAAAAATCTCAGGGTACTTCACATTAGAGTCTTGTATCTCATGACTCTGGCAAAGAATCTCGATATCCCTCAATTTAGCAAAGTAAAAGTCTCTTTCCTTCTCGAGGCTATCAATTGAAAGTTTCAACTCTGTGATCTGCATTGAAATTTTCATCATTGAAGCTCTGATGTCCTAAAAAACTAACTCACAATCATATTGCAACTGAAGAAGTACCTGCTCATCATATACTGCTGATCCACAACTAGAGGAAGGCCTTGAAGTTCTCCCTGATTGATTTGCAGAGTTGGCAGTAGCAGTTACTTCATTTCTTCGTGCATTTTGAGAGGTTTGAGATCTGGAGGCAGCCATTGAATTCTTGGCTGAAGATTGAGAAGGTGCAGCAAATTTCTTGCTTGCTTCTTTCCCACCCTTGCAGGCTTCTCTCCTCTCTAAAGCGTTATAACTGGAAAAGAAACAGAGTGCTTAAATGCTTTTTGTTTCACTAAAACCGTTTGAATCTTATTTTGGTCCCATAACTGTTGAATTCATTCTATTCTTATCCCTCAACTTTCAAAATCTTCAATCAACATATGTGGTTTAAGTATGTGATTAAAATAACATATTAATATACATAATCAAAGCTACAGTATTAATTTGTTAAATGAAAATTGAAGGCATTGATCAAAATGATTATTTTTCTAAAATTCAGACATCAAAATAGAGACCAACCTAGAACAAACCTTAAAGTTTAGAATCAAAATGAAATTTAAACCGATAAAGCAACCCTTACAAGAAAAATAAACTAATTCAAATTCTACTGAAACCTCAAAATTTGGGTTGAAAATTTTACAACTGCAAATTCAAGTCAATCATCATTTCCTGAATGTAAAAGGGAAAGAAAAAGTAGACGAAATTAGTAATTACTTGTGTAGAACTCCCCCATTGATCGAATCACAGTACCACTTCATCCACTGCATGAACTCCAAATTGTCAAGTGGCCTACCTTTCACAAGCTTGCTCACCTCAATATGCTAAAAACAAAAACCAGAAAGAAGAAAAAGAAGAAAAATGTAGTTTCAGAACACAGATCTTACATTAGGTCAAAATCAAAATCGAAACAAACAACAAAATGAGACGACTATCAGAATTGGGGAAATTAAACCTTAGTGATCTTGAGCTTGTTAAATACATCTTGAAGAACCTTGTAGTTCTGGATCATTTCGTATTCGCTCTTAGCATCGAAATTAACCTTATGCATCGAAACCATCCCTGGATGAACTGCGTCCATCAACTGGCACTGGACAGCGCCAGAGCAAGACTGTGCGACATAACGATTCGTCATAAGAACAGTCGATCGCCGAGACATTATGAAATTGAGATCGAAAACTTAAAAAATCAAAAGAAAATTCGCAGAAAAATTGTGGATTTGAGATAGAATTGAATGGTAACCTCTTCAACTTTGGAGAGATTGAGGTGCAGAGTGGAGTTGATCCATGAAAGGATCTCAGATCTGCCGACGAAGTAAGCCGAATCCATGATTCCAATGCTTGAAGCGATTTGTTTTTCTTTCAATTCCTCTTTGAAACTCTTTTTTTACTCGGTGAGATTGTTGAAATCGATTTGTTACGAAGAGCTTTTTTTTTTGTTTTTTTGAGAAAAAGTTAAAAGCGATGGGATTTAATATGATTAAGCTTACAACGGCTATTTCTTGGGAGAATTCAAAATGAGAGCGCAGCGGGATCTTTTTCGATTTAAGTTTTTTGAATTTGTTCCATGGAAATTATATAATTATCGTTCCTTAAATAAACTTAAAAAAAAAAATTACTATTCTTAGAAAATGTTATTATTTTTTGTTCTTAAACTTTCAAGTTTGTTCTATTTTAGTTCTTAAACTTTTAAAATATTCGTTTTGGTCTTTAAATTTTAAAAAAATAATTATTTTGGTTCCTCTCTTTATTTTATTTTTAACAAATTAATGACATAGTTTCTAATATATGTATAATCATGTTAATGTGAGACATATATTTAAGTCATATAAGTTGAAGACAAGCATTGTACTCAAAAAAAAAAAAAAATTGAAGACAAGCATTGAACAAATAAATATTAGATGACAAAATTATATACTAAGAACTAAAATGATCGTTTATTTAACGTTTAGGGACCATGATGAACATTTTAAAAGTTCAGGAAATAAAATAAAATAAACTTGAAGGTTCATAGACTAAAATAGATATTTTGAAAGTTTAGAAACCAAAATGGAACAAACTCGAGAGTTCAGGAACCAAAATGAGATTTAAATCTTTAGAAAACAATAGTAGGTTTTTGAATTGTAAAATGTGTCTAATTATGTTTATTAGGAGTGAACAAAAAAACTGAAAAAATTGATGAACCGAACCAGACAGAACCAAACCGACTGTTTCGATTCAGTTACTGAGAGGAAATTGGACGGTTCGGTTGTTGAAATTAAATAACCAACTTTTTTGGTTCGGTTCGAATTTTCATTTAAAAAACCAGAAAAGAACTGAACCGAAGTAATTAGTTATTATATATAATTATAATATAAATATATAATATATTTATATATATATGTCTTTTAAAAAAGTAAAAGAAAAACCAAAGATTACAAGTTCTTGCTATTGTCGCAATTCCTCCTTCTCTCCCATCTTCTCTCTTTCTTTCCCCTTTCCACTTCAATTTTCTTCCCCTTCCTCTGATTTTCTTCTTCAATTTTCTTCCCTTTCTTTCTTCGATTCCTCTTTTTCTTTTCTCTTCCTCCCTCGAATTTTCTTCCCTTCCCTCGAATTTTCTTCTTAGATTTTCTTCCCCTTCTTTCTTTCCCCTACCTTCTTTGATTTTCTTCTCATTCCTTCTCTGTTTTTCTTTTTTTGATTTTATTCATCTTCTTTCTTCAAATTTCTTCTTCTTCTTTCTTCTTTCTTCTTCTTTCTTTGTTTCGATTTAGTCGTTTTTCGATTTACAACCATCGCTAGACCCCACCCAACCCACAACTTCTACTACATCTCTAATCTGGTAAGATTCACTTTTTTTAATCAGATTTTCTTCCCCTTCATTTGTCTTTTGTTGGCAAAAATTATAAAATAGAGAAAAGCCTATCAAGACCCAAAACCGAGAAACAAAACTAATAAGAACCGAATCGATAATAACTGAACTGATCAGTTTGTGCATTGTTGGACATCAGTTCAATTTCAATTTTATAAAAAACCAACTACAGCAGTTCGGTTCTCGGTTGGGCCCAAACCCGACCAAACCGAATCGATGTTCACCCCTAGTGTCTTATACACTTTAATTTTGTGTCTAATAAATGAAGTTTTAAAGTATCTAATAAATTTCTAAACTTTTAATTTTGTATCTAATAAATCCTTAACTAAATATTTTGTAAAATTTATGGGCTTATTGGTGATTAGACACATAATTGAAAAGTTGAGGTTCTGTAGACAAAATATTAATAATAATAATAATAATTAAAAAAAATCGAATGAATCAATGAATTTTAAAAAATATCAAATAAGTTAGGAATCTATTAGCCACAAAATTAAAAATTCAAAAACTTATTAGATCACTTTTAAAGTTCAGAAACTTATTTCGAAAATTAAAAATCCAAGTGACTTATTTCAAAAATACCTTCATTCTTATATGAACTACTTGGTTACAAAACAACCTACGTATCAGTTTAAGTCAAAAAATGCACCGCTTCGCTTGCTTTTACCTACGTTTTTAAATGTTGATTTCGATTTTTAAAATGTTTATTTTATTTTAAAACTTCAAATCAATCT
>JAOANK020000013.1:4164102-4177413 GCA_026257165.2 Telfairia occidentalis
ATCCAAATCCTTTTCCAATATATCTTAACTTATCTTTATCAATATCTAATAAATCAATTAGATTCTCTTTATTCAAACAATATGGAAATAATAAAATCCAAAATATTTAGAATAATTAAATTCTAAATAGTCTCCATAATTGACCAAATTAATTAACGGTGTTGAATTGATTCATACAACATTAGTCTCGGAATCTTCCCAGATTTGTCTAATAGCTTAGATTAACTCTCATTAACCTAAGTAATTTAACATGTTGTATTTTGTGCATTAGGTGAGTGATTATCCCTCACCTCCCCACTTAAGCAGTTGCTAACCTAATTTATAGGCTAATGTGTTTTAAAAGTAATCTAATCCTCCTATTTTCTCCTGAAGCATAGAGAATGTATTCATGTGTGTTGGCTAGACAGACATAAACATTAAGCAATAAAGAATACCTTTAAAATAAATCCAATTCCACAAGATTTACTTTAGTTCCAAATTAGTTTAATAACATTGCCCTTAATCCTCACCTAAAGGTGATTAGTTCATGCTACAATATAGAAAATACAACAAACGAATAAAGGAAAACAGTAAGTGCATCGATAATAAAAGAACTCTAAAAGAACTGAATAATTTTGTTGCTCCATGAAAACAGTCACAAGAATTGTCACTTCTGTTCTAGCCTTTAATGGAGTTTCTTCGTTTTACAAGCTCTTCTTTACAGGAATTCAATAAATTGCAATAATGGTTGAGGGAAAAACGACTAAGGAATGAATTTTAGTCTCCAAAGCGATTTCTCTCTCTCTCTTTTGCAGCCGCTCTTCTATTTATAAGTCTTTCGTTGTGATTAGGAAGCTTATTAGGTCAAATCGTCCACGTGGCATGAATCCAATGGCTGATTAAATCCATAAAAGAAAGATTTATTTTCATATTTTAAAATTTCATTATTCTCGCGTGGATCCTCTGTGTCCGTTTTGCATCAGAAATGCTCGATCAATATTTCAGCTAGAATAATGCTCCATCATCAATCTGTTGACAAAATATCAAGAATCAATAGTAATTTAACATAAATTCATTCAATTTAATTCAATTGTTGTCATAAATAGAATAATGCAACAATATGAATGTTCTTAAGGGTCCTAGATGCAAAACAAAGATAGTTCAAGCAATTATTTCATAAATCAAAGGCAATTACTACAATATAAAGAGATGAAATATCGCCCTTTTGGAGAGTTATCAAATTCCCAAACTTGAGCTATTGCTTGTCCTTGAGTAATGCTTAGACTCTGAGAAATCAAAAGGAACGATCTAGAAACAAAATCTTATAGCAATATCTGATAACCAATTCAATGAAAGACTACGACTATCCAGCTAGCTCACATCTCCTACAAATCAATCACTTACCTTCTCTTCATTTTTCTGCACGTGCCACAAATTTTACTTATTTTAAAGGCCCTGACTCTTAGTTTGCTAACTCCTAACTCATTGACCTCACTGTACAATCCTTCAATCAAATTCTTATCCTATTCCCTCATCAATCATGTTCTTGGGTCCCTTAGATTTTAGTTTATAGCAAATGCTCACACATTGTTCTCTCAAAAGTTTTTTTTCCCAGCAAAATATTTGTTCCTTTCAAGTCATAGCCTTTATTTTCAAGACTCATCACGAATTTCATTCTTATTCTTGGTGGCAAACCTTCCTGCAGGCAGCATTCATCTCTCGTAATTTCCTTTTTTTTTTCCCTGAATATTCACTCTTTTCCTAAGTTACTTTTTGACGCAGTAGATATTACAAGTCTCATAACCACCCTTGGTTACTATGCCTGCTTAGGAAAAATAAGTATGTAAAGAGGGTGGAGCGTACCACCAAGAAAAGCGACATGAACTTTTATAATAATGAAAATATTCAATAAGAACCAAAAGGACACAACCTCCTCAAACTTAAAAATGCACATTTTCCTCAATGTGCTAAACAGTAAAAAGGTGGAAAAATCCCCAAACTTAGTCTAAAGAATCGTAAACAATTTTGATCGAATAAACAAGATGGTCGTCTAATTATTGGAGCAAAGTTCCCTCAAGGATCAACTAAACTAAAAGGAGTTTTTCAAGACTAGGTAAACTATGTAGATTGAGTTGTACCGAAAAATTTGGAGTCTGTAAGCTTTCAACCTTAAGAGATATAAACTATAGCTCTCATATTAGTCAAATGTTGCCTCTCACTGAAAGGTGTATCAAAGTCTACTATTGCTAGATCAAAAGGTTTTCTCAATACAAATAAATTGACCCTAATAATAATAGCCAGATTGCTGCAGCACAACAGATGATAACACAACCAAAACATATTTCATTTAAAGGATGCATGGGTTACAAAAACTATTTAGGAGGGGGGTTTCAAATAAGCAAATGAATAGCAGATGATTTATTTATTTTTTTTAGAAATAAAACTGAAGAAGCAAGTAAATTAAACTAACACAAATGGTTAAAAGCAAGAAATTCAAAGAGAAAAGGGATAGCCAACATCCCTTGCGATATCAATCCTCCAAGATAGGATCCTACTCCTCCGCAGCCTCATTATGCACTATCGGAGGTGGTGAGATCCATGGATTCATCAAGTCATTTGAAATGGGTGGGAAAACAGCATAAGGCTTGACAAAATTTACTCGCAGGGCCTTCTTGAAAGCAAAATCATAACTTCGAGTGTAATTCTAGAAGGTTTGGAGTTGCCTCCTTTTGAACTTCATTTTGCTCATCAGCAAGTCCTGTTACTCTAGAAATCTATATATGTTGCACAATAGGCCCTCTCCTTGTCTTGGTATACTTTCATCCCATCAGACGCACCAGGTTGGCAGTGTCAATTACTCCCTTATCAAATAAGGAAATGTCTTCAAGATAAATCAACACACCTGCCTTCTTGTAGAGCATTGTAATCGTATTGGGAAAAAATAATTTGCCCACCTTCTTCTTGGAACATAGATAAATTTCTAGGGCAATTATTTTTTCCACATCAACGCTCAGGCCACGCATGATAGCGAAGACAAGAAGAATATGATCCTTTTTTATTGTTAAGTCATGGGTTACTAGAAGCAGGCACGTTTTTAGGAAGGACAACCATAGTTAGCCTCTGTCTTCAAGAAAGCTTATTGAAAAGTTTGTGCATCAGTAGATGAAACTCGCCATTGTGCTCCTTCGATTCCCACCTCATGGATTGCCGCATTCAATTGTTCCTGAGATGGTGGAAGAATCAACTCATTCCACACCGCATGTGGGTAATCCGAAAGATTATAAATACTGTTGATAGACCCAAGAGAGAAATCCACTGGAACATGATAACTCTCGAAAAGAGAGTTATTAGGAGTCTTTTAGGCTATATTTCATCTCATTCTTGAAGTGAATTGTCTTTGATTTATGAAATAATTGCTCGATTTATCTTTGTTTTGCATATAGAACTTTTGAAGCCTTCATATTGTTGATCCTTCTATTTATGTCAGCATTTGAATGAAAAGAAGGAATTTAGGGTTAATTACTACTAATTTTAGATATTTTGTTTAGCAGAGTATAATTTTAGCGGAATTAAGAATTATTGATCAAGCAATTCTGAGCAAAACAGACACATAGATCCATGTGAAAATAACGAAAATTCAAATATGGAAACAAATCTTTCTTTTGCAGAATTAATCAACTATTAGATGCGAGCCATGTGGACGATTTGACTTAATAGGTTTCCTAATCATAATGGAAAAGCCTATAAATAGAAAAGGAGGTCATCTTGCAAGTAATTGCTCCATAGGGATAAACCTACAAAATGGTGAATGGTCCAGACCAACGAGACTTTAATTTTCTAGGAAAAAGCCTAAGTCTCAAATTGTATAGCAACATTTGTTGTCCTCGTTCAAAATGCTTAGAAACTAGCTTCTTATCATGCCACACTTTAGTTTTCTCCTCATAGATTTTTGCATTTTCATAAGAAAAATGACGAAGCTCCTCCAATTCTTTAACTGCATAAATCTCCCTACTCTAGTAGATGTGATGTCAAAATTCAGATTCTTCAAGGCTTAAAAAGTTTTATGCTCTAATCCAAAGTAAATGACATGTCTTACCATAAACTAACTTATAAAGAGACATGCCTAGAGGTGTCTTGAATGCAGTTCTATAAGCCCAACGAGCGTCTGGTAGTTTGAAAGACCAATCCTTCCTATTTGGGTTAACAACCTTCTCTAGGGGTAGATACTTTATGTTTAATACCATACTTTGCTAATAAATGACCTAGGATCTTATTAATAAAATGAGATCATTCGTCACTTATTAGAGTGCGTGGAGTTCCAAAACGAGTAAAGATATTCTTTTGAAGGAACTTAGAAACTGTTTTAGCATTATTTTGAGCACAAGCAATTGCCTCTATCCACTTCGACACATAGTCAACAGCTCGCAAAAAAAATGTAAGGGTTATCATTCGAAGGGAAAAATGGCCCCATGAAATCAATTTTGTTCCAACCTTCAATGAAGTTTCTTCCTTCTACAAGATCTTCTTCATGGAAATTCAATAAATTGCAGTAACTGTCGAGGAAAAAATAACTAAGGAACTCCAAAACGATCTCTCTCTCTCTTTGGTGGTCGCTCTTCTATTTATAAGTCTTCCATTGTGATTATAGAAAACTTATTAGGTCAAAGCGTCCACATGGCGCACATTCAATGGCTAATTAAATCCGTTAAAGAAAATTTATTTTCATAGTTTAAAATTTTGTTATTCTCACACAGATCCTCAGTGTTCATTTTGCTCCAGAAATGCCCGATCAATATTTCTACCATAATAGTGCTTCATCATCTATCTGCTGACAAAATATCCATAATCAGTAATAATTAAATATGAATTCCATTAATTCTATTCAATTGTTGTCATAAATAAAATAATGCAACAATGTAAAGGTTCTCAAGAGTCCTAGATGCAAAACAAAGATAATTCAAATAATTATTTCATAAATCAAAGGCAATTACTCGAATAAAGAGATGAAATCTTGCCTAAAAGACTTCTATTAACTCTCTTTTGGAGAGTTATTAATCGTCATAGGGGTACTCACAAAATAGGAAAGGATACAAATGCTAACGTCCTCCAACTCATCAATTCTTTCATATTATGGATGCCACTCTCTTAAAAAAAAATCACCCATATTTTCTCATTTCTGCAATTCTGAGGGAACATTATTACCTTGAATCACAGAATTGGGACTGCATTCCTCAATTTCCTTTAAGTTTACCTGTAAGTCCTCTTTTTGATAAAACCACTAATGTACTGCTACCTCCACAAAATTTCAAATCACTTCTACCTTCTGAACTAACTTTCATACTTATTTCCGAGACTTAACTGTAGTTTTATTAACGAAAACAAGAAAACCCGAAAGGGATGAAGAGCATCTTATACATATTCAACAAAGTCAAGATCAAAACAAAAATTCTAGTGTCCTGAAATAGCACAAGAGATGATAGACGAAGATATGGACAAACTCATTGCTGTAAGGAAAGGTGTTCGCTCATGTACTCAACAACCTATTCAATATTCCTTTGTCATACATTAACTTTTCCCCACTCTTTAAAGCCTTACAGAAACCTTATAGATCAGATATAAACTCCCAACACAGTTTAGAAAGCCTTACAAAAACCTAAATGGAAAGAAGCCACTTTAGAGGAGTTGAGAGTCCTTGAAAAGAATAGGACATGGATCCTCACTGATTTGCCTCCAGGGAAACGCAATGTTGAATGTCGATGGATTTTCTCAACAAAACATAAAAATTTGACGGCAACATAGAATAGTTCAAAGCTCGTCTTGTGGCTAAAGGATTCACCCAGACTTGTGGGATCAACTGTTAGGAGACCTTTGCTCTAGTTGCCAAGTTAAATATTATTTGGGTACTCCTCTTTATTACAACAAATCTAGATTGACCATTATTTCAACTAGATGTAAAAAAAAAGCATTTCTAAATGGCAATATCATAAAGGAAGTATATATGGACATACCTCCTTGATTTGAAGATGGATACACTAAAGGGAAAAGGTATGATAGCTCAAGAAATCTCTCTATGGACTGAAGCAGTCACCTCAAACTTGGTTTGAAAAAGTTTACGAACATATTGAAGCATGAAGGATATACTCAGTGTCAATTTGATCACACCCTATTCATTAAGCATTCTTCACCAAGTAAAATTACAACGTTAATAGTATATGTTGATAATATTATTCTCACAAGAAATGCCTCAAAAGAAATGATTCGGCTCAAAAAAAATCTTTCAAGCGATTTTGAAAACAAAGGCTTGGGGAATCTAAGATATTTTTAGGAATGGAAGTAGCAAGATCCAACAAAAGGTTTTATGAGAGACTCGGATGAGTGGTTGTAAACCAGTTGATACTCTTATGAATGCAAATACAAAACTCAGAGCTAATATTGGAAATAAGATAGTTGATCGAGGCTGGTATCAATGACTAGTTGGAAAGCTAATATACCCATCTCATACTCGACGAGATATTAGTTTTGTTGTTAGTATGGTAAGTCTGTTACTGAACAAAGCTTCTAAAGAACATATGGGTTATGTATAAAGTATTGAAATATCTGCAACACATCTTGGAAAAGGTCTCTTGTTTAGGAAAACTATGAATCAATCTCTAGAAGGTTACATCGATGCAAATTGGGTTGACTCGTCTATTGATCGTAAGTCAACACTGAGATATTGTTTTTATGTATGAGGAAACTTGGTAACTAGCGCAGCAAGAAACAATAGACTGTAGCCCAAAGTAGTGTTGAAATTGAATTTCAATTATTAGCACATAAAATTTGTGAAGGAATTTGGTTAAAACGTCTCTTTACTGAGCTCCAAATCAAGATAGGAGGTACTATGTGATAATCAACCATAGCCATTTTGAAAAACCTATACTATGATATGCTTCAAGCAAGGACATATCTAGCCACAAGAGTTCAACAAAGAGGAAGGAGAACAAGTAGAGAAAGAGGCTTCAAGACAACTTGAAAGATCCAAAGATGAAGACTCATTTTTCTAAGTTAATTTAGGGGTTCTTAGGGTTTAAACCTTAAATTAGTGTTTCCTTGTTTTTCTTGTGGTAACCTTCTTTTGGGCTTGATGTGTAATTTAGGTAATAGCTCTTAGACCCAAATTTAAGGTTATCTAACTTAGTTATGCCCATTTGGGAAAAAAAATACCTAAATCTTATAAATAGTTTAGTTTAGGTTTAGTTTAAACCCTTTTCACTTTTATTTTTAGTTGGTGGTCAAGATGTCTAAATAAGCATCTTCTTGTACATTTGAGATTTTCTTTTTAGAGCTTATTTGATGAAATAAAAAATAGCCTTGAGCTTTTCTTGGCTCTACAAAAATGTGAGCAAATGGTGCATCCTTGATCTAGTTTGCACAAACCCTTTAGAAACATTCAAGTTTAGGTTGGTCACAAAACTTGTGGAGTTTTTCACTCTGGATTTAGAACAAATTCTCTTAATCCAAAGCATTGACCTTCATGGTAAGTCCTTTCTTCTTCCCCTTGAGTGATTCCTTATGTGTATGCTAGGTGTTGTCGTGTGTGTTCAGAAGGTGCTTGTTGATACAAGGATTACATAAGCCCACTTGTGGTAAGGTTGAACATATCATTTAGTATTAGAATTTTCTCGATGCCTTTGATTTCATATCATTATACTTCATGATCGGATGAAGCAAATCGAGATTGACTGCCACTTTATCAATGAAAAAATTGAGACAAACACAATTAACCTCAAATATGTGTCTTCCCAACAATAAATTGCAAACGTATTTACCAAGGCGTTTGCATTGAACCAGCCTTGCTAACTTAATTGAAAAGCTCAAAATGACTAGTATATATCATCTAGCTTGAGGGAGAGTGTAGAAAATCAAGTTCCTATAAATTAAGATTATTTCCTTGTATATGATATATTATATAGCTGTAATATTTTCTTATAGGGTTAGATTGATTGCTTAATTTAGGGATCCTTGTTTAGCATTCTATATGTAGAAATTTTATTCAGCTTCTCTATATGAATACAAGAGAAATTATTATTCTATCACATACCTTTCACTTGATTCTAGGTTTATCAAGCCTATTTGATGATTAGGCTCCACAACCTAACAAGCCCATGTTGAAAGACAATGATTAATATGTTGTCATCATAATTCACTATCTCAAGTTTGGCGTGATTCAAGAGTTGAGTATAAACATCCAAAAAGTATAAAACTACAAGTTAGACCTAGCTGGTCCTATGGTACCATGGTGAAGACTTGTGGTGTCATAAATTCTCTTTCACCTACAGGCAGTTCATTACGAATCCTCTAGCAACCTAGGATAGGTTAGAGAAATATCTAATGAAATATTTCTTCAAGCAATTGAACAAGGCAAATGTTAAGAACTTCAGGACTGAGGTAAGACGAAAGTTTATTAAATCCTGTTTTCATATGAAATCCATATGATAGACCGTAATTGATGAAAAAAGTTGATGTGTCAATAGGATCACCTGATTCATCATATAGGTCAATTTTTGGTATGGAGAACTCACATGGTAGTTTGACCTTACAAATGGTCAAGACAAAAGAAATTTTGTAGATGTCATAATTGTTACGTTCGACTCTCCAATTGCCACAAACATCAAGTTAGTTGAGTTAGCTCGTTCATTTCCTAGATTTTGTTTTGTAGGAGTGAGTCGGTGATGGATGAAAATTTGTGAAATTAAATATTTAGAGTATCAACACTTAGTTTTTTAATCCAACAATAAGTGAGATGAGGATTTCAATCTTCGACTTTTCGATCAAAGCCAATTGAACTATGCTCATGTAAGAAGGCCTTGACCTTTATAGAAGACATAGTTGTGAGTGAAGGGAGTAAAGGTGGAATGAACACTAACGAACAAAAGATAAAAAAAAATTCCACAAACCATGTCAAACTGGAGATGGTTAAGATCGACTGGCACTACATTAGGTTAATGTCAATTGAGGTAGCTCACATGGTTAATTTAATGTTGAGAAAACATAGCAACAAGTCAACAATAGGGTGTAAGAGTGCACATACCTAGCCACCAAAGAGAGTGATATTTGAAGGGTTAAGGTTGTTGTTATAAGTTATAGCCACGATGAAAAATGCTAAGAAACACTAATTGATTATTCGAACTCGGACCACAACTCACTTTGTTTTCCTTGTAGAAATGAACTTATGCCAACGTATTAAAAGAAATCAATTTCTTTTCAATCTTACGTAGTGAGAAATATTATTTAGTTTGAACTCGTTAATAACATTGCGAGAGAGAGAGAGAGGGAGGGAGAGAGAGAGAGAGAGAGAGAGAGAGATTGTACACTGGTAGAGCTGGTTTCAAGGCTTGGCTGCGATCCTCTGTATTTCAGTTTCATTAACAGTTGCTTCAAGTCCTGTCTACAGGACCAGCTGGGATTATTCAGTGCGCGTATGGAATTAAGGCAAACGAGAAGAGTACCACCTTCATGCAAAAGTACCTGCATTTTTTATAATCCCAAAAGAAAAAAGGTACATTAATCTTCTGAAAATAATTTATGGATATGGATGCAACACTTGAATATCTTCTTTTTATTCTTTTTCCACACCATCAGTAAGGAAATCTTACAAAAATTTTACAAACAGCGATATTTGGTTAAGCTTTCAAAAACAATTTTCAAATGTAAATACATAAAAAAGAAGTTGACCAAAACATAACAAGTTATTTCTCACAAAGAAACAAACAAGCGCAACCGTTAACAAACAAAATTGTAGTTTTATAAAGGTGTTTTCCTAGAAAATGTGGGGTCAAACAAAGAAAGCTGAATAAGCTTTCATTAGGTTTGGGTGAGAAAAGTACTCAGATGAATCTATACCATTTGCTAGGCTTTTGTTAATAAACATCCATTAGAACGTCAAAAAGAGATGGTTTCATACCGTTAACCACAAGGGAAGAAACCCTGAAACCGCAGGAAGGGAAGCCAGAAATATTGAAAATAAGGCAAGACTGGCATTCTGTTTAACCTGCAAGGAAATAAGTAGAGAATAAGCACAAGTGACAATGAATAAAAAGGATATCAAAGCACAATGGCAGTGTTGTAATTACTAGGGCAGTCGTCTGGCGAGACTTGGCTATACAGAATGGTGCACAGCAACAGCAGTTGCACTAGCACGTTGAGCAAGCACTATTGCTGCTGCATCATGAATGCCTTCACCAACCATGATTAGCCCTCCTCCTGTACGTTGAACAGCAAACGAAGAAGTTAGGAACAGAGAGCTTTACCACAGAAATATACAGAAACCAATGGAAAAAGAATGACTGTCAACTGGAAACTACCTGGCCATCGTCATGATAGTTCAGTAACAGGAACAAATATAGCTCAATTAACACTGAATAATAATTAAGTCAATCGATCAAGAGGGTTAAGAAAGAAAACTAACCATCCTCCATAGAGATATTTTTCACGTGACTAAAGGTTATCTTCATGCTTCAGACTGAAGTGGACTTCATTGATGCCCACTGCTTTTGCGACTCTCTTTGCGCTTGACTCATGATCTCCAGTCAACATCATAACATGGAGTTTTTCCATATCTCTCATCTCTGTTATCACACTTGAAACTCCAGGATGAGGTCGATCCTCAAGATGAATAAGAGTTACCTGCACACTTGCAGCAGTGAGGTTGAAACGATCAGATGCAATCGGGGATTTATGATGACTATTTTAGGATGAATAATATGGTGAGTAAGAGTGACTCAATTGAACTACTAACAATTGTTTTATATAGGCTAAAGTTATCAGAGTATTTGAAGTCATTTTTCAATTTTTGTATCAGTTGTACCCCAAGGTATAAATTTTTTAATTAAGTCCCCACAAAATAACTGTTGAAATTGAATGACAAAATATTATCTTCTATGAGCTAACAATTTTTTGATACAAAATATCTACCTCACCCTACACAATTATATATCCAACCAGTCCTCTACCCAAATAAAAATTCGACCTGGTCCAATTACTAAATGAAAAGAAAGCCATTTAAAAGGCTGCCAATTCTCAAACATCTAAAAAGAAGATGGAGTTGCAATTAAAAAGGAAAAGGTTGGTTGTATGAATGGAGAAAGACATGAGACAAATGAAGAAAGGAGAAAGATTGCACGAAGAAGAATGTGGCCATACGTTAGGGAGGTTGAAAATTTGGAAGGGGTGGGTTCCTTTCAATCAGGTGAGATATAAAAAACATTTGTGATATATTACATAATGGACAGATCTTTTATATGGGTAGGACCGGTTGTGTTTTTCAATTGGGCAAGGAAAGATGAATTTCACATTAAAAATGTCAACTAAAAGGAGTATTTCTTAAATATAATGTCATCTTTTTCGTTTCTTGTTAAAAAAAAAGAAAAATCAGATCACCTTTATGTTGTTCAATTTCAACAATGTTTTTTACTAGGCATGGACTCAATTATCTTTTATTTTTTGGAATTTCACTCACTACATTTGCAGATAAAAAAAGCAATTCTTAAATTAAACCTCAAGAAATGTATTCAGTTGAAAGTAATTAATCATAACATGCATGCTCGCGGAAACCATGCCATAGAAACTCTCCTTGCTTCAAATTCATTAAACACTACTCGATGAGAAAAGCAAATCTAATAAGGCAACAATGGATACTACCTTTTATGAAGTCTTAAATCTTACCTTCCATCAACTGCAAGAGCAGCATGAACAAACTCACTCCCATATGAAGATGTGCTCACAGCTTCTTTGATCTCCTTTGATTTGGTTTCTGATTTGTAGAGTGAAGTGATGCAATCTAAAGAACCAAGAGATGCTTTCAATAGTTTCCCACCTTTAGTTCCTGACTATAATAAAGCAAGATGAAAGGTAGTGTAATTGCTCATGTAGTAAGTACCAATTCACCCTGGAAAAGCTAGGTGGCAGGGCATTTGAGAGAAAATTTCAAGAAGTTCATTAGTATTAAACCATCCCTTATTAATATCATTAGTATTTAGCCAGCTAACTTAATTAATGTAACATGAAATGCACTAAAATGAAACAGTAGTTAAAGTGGTAAATGGTAATGTGGCTATATATAAGTTGAAGCCTTATATCGTACTTGAAAATTTCCTGGCATTTGGCATGCACATTTCAGACATATCCTAGATTTGATGATTAGCATCTCCTACCACCAGACCTGCTAAACTAATAAATAAATATGTAAACTTAAAAATTATCATTTCAAATCAAATTCAGCCAGACTTTTTCAGTTGATAAGGAATTAGATACAAAAGCTTCAAGGAGAGTCGAGGAAAAATTCTATTGAAAAGAAAAGTACCTTCCAATTGGATGAGTAGTACCCTTCTCCATGGCAGCTGCTACAGCAAGGGCTTCTTTTTCACAGCATGGAATGCAACAGGAACCAAAGCCCACCTTTCAACAATATCCCCTACATTGTATTGAAAACAAAAGAGAGTCCTTAACAAGAGGCTCCTATTAAACTTAAAAGAAGAATCTATGATGAAGAAATATTGAAGGTTTTTTTTAGAGGAAATAATTATCGGAGTTTTGAAAGCGGAAGCTGCACATCAAACTGCTAGGAAATAAGTTACTTGATTATCTGAAGGTAAAAAATGCTCAAAAGACAGTTGCTTGAGTAAAGCAAGATGAAGTTAAATGAATAAAATAACATATGTGCACTTCTGAAATACTTGGAAAAAAACAAGATCGACACCTTCTCCTCTGATAACTCTATTTTCAATGGCTATCAGAGGTGTTGGATCTTCTGAGCCGCCAATTGTTGGCAAATTTGAGCGGACAAAAGAAGGTCACAAAAGTGGATCACAAAATCTTAAAAAGCTTATATCACAATTCAGAGAGCCAAGTTTCATTTGCCACTCTAAATATTATGGGGGAAAATTCATTGACTTATACACTACCATGATGTGTGCATCTTTATGAGATGAAGAGCAAGTAATAAGGATTTTGCAATGACAATAGATTTATTTATACCTTTTTTCCACAGGAACTAATTGCGATAGCATAAGCCAATGGTGCAACATCCAAAGCACAAGGTGATGCTGCCACCATGAGGCCTAGAGCTCTGTA
The DNA here is from genome assembly GCA_026257165.2 of Telfairia occidentalis. Classification (NCBI taxonomy): domain Eukaryota; kingdom Viridiplantae; phylum Streptophyta; class Magnoliopsida; order Cucurbitales; family Cucurbitaceae; genus Telfairia; species Telfairia occidentalis. The sequence goes on from JAOANK020000013.1 coordinate 4,177,192, forward strand.
AACCGATCCTCTGCAAGCTAAAGCATTAAGTAGGAATCATACTGTTGGATCGGTATGGCAACCCTAGAAGGGGTGAATAGAGTTAATTAAAAATTATATAAATTTTTTCTTCAGTGGATCTAATTTAACAAATTAATACACTTTTTAAGAGAATTAATAATAACACTAGTCAATTCCAGAAACTAAATGCTATCAATCTCAACAATAATTAATAACAATTTA
>JAOANK020000013.1:4192465-4212370 GCA_026257165.2 Telfairia occidentalis
GCTGACTTGAGCGTCGGAGTGTCGGTGGCTTAGCACCACACCGGTGCACAGTGTACTTGTTTCGCAGGTGTTGATTGTCCACTGCTCGTCTGCTCACTGGTTACAACTTGCTCACTACTCACTGATCATCTACTGAGCTCACTGCTCATCTTCTTGACTCACTACTCATTCCTCATTTGCTTGGCTCACTACTCACTCATTCGTCCCATTAAACAAATTTACCGTTGAGCCAGATTTTGGCTTCAACAGGTACTTCTCTTTGTCCACTATTTGGGGTTTCACATACTTTCATCACCATTTTTTAAAATAAAACTTCTTACTTAATCCACTAATTTAAAAACTTGCTCAAACACATGCATACTTTTTATATTTGAACACAATTTTTTAAGGGCGCATTTAATTCATAAATTAAGTTTACATGCTAAGTTGTAAAGTAAAAAAATGTCATATAATTTATTTTCTTCCAATTATGAGTTTATTTATCGCACAAGTAGCATAGATTCAGGTTACACAAATCACTGTTCATATATCAAGCTATACACTTATTTTTACAAAGTTTAAATATTTCGACCTAATATAATTACATAAATTCATGATTCTACAATAAATTTCTTTATATAATTCACACAACACATCTATTTTTACATATCACAAATAAAAACTAAATATAAGCAACTTGTATTTTTGTACTCAATCTCTTCACATAATTCATAAATAGATAGTTTGAAAAGGATCCAAAATGAGTATTATCTACCATAAGATTGGTAATCTCAAGTCAATAACATTAAAGTATCTATAAACATAATATCATAAAAAACAAGAAACTTTTCTATGGTTGACCTAATATTAGAAATCAAAATACCTATCTTGAAAATGTCTTCTCTCTTTCTCTTTCATCTTCTTATATATAAATATTTTTAGCATAAGACAACTTATATGATAGTTATATATTTGAAGGATAAACTCCTTACATGAAAAGATCTTATTAAAATGGTATAATTTTCACATGTATCATCTTTAATAAAACACAAATAATTATGTATCCGTATCAAATATCTCCTAATCTAAGTTATAAATATACTTATACAAATATAATAAATTAATTGAGCCGACTCCACTCCATAATTTTAAACTTATTAAGCCAAACCGAAGATAATTTAGTTGAAGACATATTTCTCTAACGTCATGAGTTCGAATCTCCCACCTTGATGCTGTAGAACAAAAAATAGAAAAAAAAAAAATTCAATCTCATTAAAATAGTAAGAACTATTACATTACAAACTCAAAAGGCAAAAAAGGAAACATTTTTTTGAGCACTCATCAAAATCCCCAAATGGGAAATGAGAACAAAAAGAAACAAAATTTAAAAATTGTTAATCTAATAAATGTTTATAAATTCTTTTTTAATTTTGAAAACAGGTATGTTGTCGTCATTCTAAATTTAGAATTATGGAAATAAAGATAGCAATAGGAAACTTTCTTCGTTTTTAATAACAAAAACAAAGATAATAAATGTCAGGGGGTGAGGATAGTCCCTAGAACAATCATGGTTCTTATCATTTTCATCTTTAATGAAAAAGGTTTTCATCTAAAAAAAAAACATAAGAACTAAATATCCAAATGAGAGAATTGAATTCATAGTAAAAATATACATGTCTTCAAGGAGCTAACACTTACAAGACAATAAAAACTTAAAAGCCTCAAATGTTATAAACTCAAAAGTATAGTAGAAGTGTACTTTAATACTCTCACATGATGATATACAATTAGTGATGTACATGTGTACCTACAATTAAAAAAGTGTATTAATGAATAAAAAGAAAAAATGGACAAGAAGAAATTATCTAGAAAATAAATAAAAACAAATCAACACATGGATTCACATCCAAGTAGTTCTACAAATAAGTTCATGTTGGACGCTGTGTACCAAAATAGTACTCTCTATAGCAAACTTTTCCAAAAAGAAAAAACCAATTCCTTAAAGTATCAAATCTATAACAAAGTTCAATCTATATAATATTGAAAGAAAAAATTACAAAAGAATGAGGTGTCTTAGCAACAAAGTTCAATCTAAATTCTTGCTAACACAAAATATGAACCATTATATCACAATAAAAGTTGAGTTATAATTGTCACCAGTAATTATGAGACAAAGATAACAAAGATCACATAATGTTCAAGGTCATAAGATTATTGACTACTGCCACCTTCGTTTTTAATCAACTGCAAAAGCACAAAGGTTGAAGTGTAGATTTAAATCACTAAATTGTAATAATATTTGTTCCATATTCACTAAATTGAACTTGTGTAGATTACAATAAAATTTTCCATTGCAATTAAGTTTTGTTGTACTGTAAGTTTTTAGTTAATCTCATAATTACTGGTGACAATTATAACTCAACTTTTATTGTAATATAATGGTTCATATTTTGTGTTAGCAAGAATTTAGATACATGCTTCCTCCTAAATTAAAAATTGAACTCATTTGCGTTCAATCGCTTCTGCTGGGGATTCAATCCCTTCACTACCCTACAATGACACTTCTTGAGATGAAACTATAGGATCTAATATGATGGGCCACGCTCACAAAGGATCCATTAAGGTTGTTAGTGATCATCCTTGACCAAATTAATAATAACTAAATATTATAGAAATAAGAGTTATTATGGTATAATACCTTATTGAGAATGTCTCAATTCAGTGAAAGGACTTGACCTACCATACGATGGTACTTGTTATGACAAACTGAAGTACCACAACATTTAAAAGAATTTATAATGTTTATTTATCAAATTGTTTGATTTAAATGTTAAAATTGTGTGGAGATGATTGCATGTGTTAAATAATATTTTTTTTATACATTTCATGTAATGCCTCATGCCCAAGATTTGAAATCCTGATTCAGCACCTATTGGCCTCGGTATTCCCCTGCGACGTGGCCATGCTACCTACTTGACTTGAGCTGCTTGCGAGAGTGAAGACTGCCCCCACAGACCAACATAGGTCGCAACATAAGATTGCTTCAAGCCAAGCACGCATGTGAGTGAGGACAAAGCATGCTGGAAAAGGAAGGTGCATCTTGTTGGTATAGGTAGTCACTATCAATTCTTTTAAGCCTTTATTCACCATGCATCCTTAGTCTTAGAATCTCTCTCATTCAGATGCGATGTCGGTTCATTCATGTACCCCTCCCTTACCGAGTTTTACATGCCTTTGTAACGTTTCAGGCCCAAGATTCAGAATTTGGATTCGGCACCTATTGGCCTCGACATTCACTTATGACCTAGCCACGCTACCTACTTGACTTAAGCTTTTTACGAGAGTGAAGACTGTCCCCATAGACCGACACAAATCCTTTTAGCATGCTTTGTCCTCACTCACATGCGTCCTAGGAAAATTCCCTAGAAGGTCACCTAACATAAGATTGCTCCAAGCCAAACACGCTTAACTTTGGAGTTTTTATGATTGAGTAACCAAAAAGGAAGGTGCACCTTGTTGGTATAGGTAGTCACTATCAATTCTTTTAAGCCTTTCTTGACCATGCCTGCATAGTCTTAGAATCTCTCTCATTCGAATGTGATGTTGGTTCATTCATGTACCCCTCCCCTTACCAGGTGTTACATGCCCACTAGCTTCAACAGTTCATCCCCAAACCACATCCTACTAGATGAGATCACGCTCTGATACCATCTGTAACGTCTCAGACCCAAGGTTTAAAATTCGGATTCAGTACCTACTGGCCCCAGTATTCCCCTACGACCTAACCACACTACCTACTTGACTTGAGGTACTTGCGAGAGTGAAGATTGTCCCCACAGACAGACACAAGTCCTTCCAACATGCTTTGTCCTCACTCACATGATCCCTAAGAAAATTTCTAGAGGTCACCAAACATAAAATTTCTTCAAGCCAAGCACGCTTAACTTTGAAGTTCTTATGATTGAGCCACTGAAAAGGAAGGTGCACCTTGTTGGCATAAGCTGTCACTATAAATTCTTTTAAGCCTTTCTTAACCATGCCTACATAGTCTTAGAATCCCTCTCATTCGGATGTGATGCCGGTTCATTCATGTATCCTCACTAGCAGCTCTTTATCTGCTTAAAAGCTGCTTTTCTTCAAGATAGAGAAATAGATGACAACCGTGGTGCATTACCTAAGGACGTTGAGACACTACTTGCTCAGAGTATTTAAGAATCTTCTTTCCCTATTACCTCCTGCTATCATAAGAGAAGAAAGTGTTTTAAGTGACCAGACATGGACAGAAAGCAGGGAATGAAAGTCTCGAAAGGGATCAGGTTTATCATATCTAATATAAAAATATTGATTCTAGCTCTTCACCCGTGAGGAATCTTGGCGAAAGAAGAAAGCAGAGAACATAAGCTGTAACACCCGGTAAGGGAGAGGTACATGAATGAATCGACATCGCATCCGAATGAGAGGGATTCTAAGACTATGCAGGCATGGGTAAGAAAGGCTTAAAAGAATTGATAGTGACTACCTATACCAACAAAGTGCACCTTCTTTTTCGGTGGCTCAATAAGAACTCCAAAGTTAAGTGTGCTTGGCTTGAAGCAATCTTATGTTGGGTGACCTCCTGGAGAATTTTCCTAGGAAGCATGCTAGAAGGACTTGTGTCGGTTTGTAGTGATAATCTTCACTCTTGCAAGTAGCTCAAGTCAAGTAGGTAGCGTGACCAGGTCGTAAGGGAATGCTGGGGCCAATAGGTTCTAAATCCGCATTCTGAATCTTGGGATGGGGACGTTACATTTCAACACTATGTCTAATTCTGTTATTTTAATTTAATTATTAATATATCAAATTGAGAAAATTATATCACTTGGAAAAATAGTTTTAACACTATAATGGTAGTGTAAAATATTATTTTTATCTTAGTTAAGAAGTATTCTCAAGACTTGTTGCCAATGCCAATCGAATTATTTGTGATGTACAATAATTTGATGAATCTAAACTAGCGAGATGACTGACTTGTATTTTTTAGTTGACATGTTAGATGTCAGATAAGTTGATAAAGAAAAATTAATGACGATAACATACTTGATGTTGAAGTCATTTAAAAGTCAAATTTAGATAATTGTTTAAATTAACTTGGGACTACGTGTTACAAACATCTAAGAAAAGAAACAATATGACTGAAGCTATAAAAGAAAATAGTTTCTAAAGTAACTAGAACAGTCATAATGGGAGAAACTTTTGAAGTACCTCTATAAGAAGAAGAATACAAATAAAAGAAAATTTGATTTACTACATTTTTTTATTGGAGAATAACAAACTCATTTTGATAGTTGATTAAAAATCTATTATATTCGTTTTTTGTTCATCACAATTATGTAGTTTTTAAAAAATGCGTAGTAATACAGAATAGTCTCTACAAGTTGGCACTAGGAGTTCTATCTCAGTTGATGTAGTGAAAAACATTAAGATGTCATCAAATAACGCTTCTTACTTGTTCATATTGAACAAGTACTTTTAGTACTATTTTTAAAATGATTTGGATTTGTATAACTTTATTACTATAAAGTTCATATTGTATGTATTTTGAAAGTAATAAAGTTTGTATTTTCAAAATTGTTTGGAAATATGTTCAATTGACTATAAGAAAAATTTGTATGTGCTAAAATTGTTAACATATACAATACTACACAAGACTAAGATCATATTTAAGAGTCCAAAATTGAAAGACAAAAACGTTTTTCCCAAAGTTGATAATTATCTTCGACTCAGACCGCTAAAGAGTAGCTCTCTAAAGAAGTTAGAGTTAGACACTTTACACATTTATGTGAATCTTGCCTTTCATGCAAGATAATCAAAAGGCTTTTTGTTGAAAAAGGATACAAAGCCTTTTGATTATCTTGCCTTTCATGCAACACTTTGAGCTTGCACATTAAGAACCAAATAACTTGGTGAATGTAAAAGCAAGCTAAGGTTACAATAATTCATCTACTTTGTAGTTGACTATTCAAAATATAAGTATCGTTTATATCAACATTAGTCTAAAACACTTGAAAAATTCAAGAAGTATAAGACCGAAGTTGAAAATCGTTTAGGTAACTCTATCAAACGCTATGAATAGATCGTGGTGGAAAGTACATAAATGTGACACACAGAGATTAATTGATAAAAAGTTGGATAATATCCCAGCTTTTAACACACAATACAATTGTATAAAGGGTAGTGTAAGAGGAGAAACATGACCTTGTTAGACGTGGTCAAATTAATAATTAGTTACACACCATTACCAAACTTCGATTAGGATATGCAAAAGAGATTGCATAGTGAACAAGGTTCCTTAAGAAAGTGTCTCAAGATAACTTTGAAATTATGGGAGAGGAGTAAAGCTAGTTTACAACACTTCAATGAATGAGAATGTCAAGCATACATGCAAAAGACAAACTTAAAAATGGTCAGAACAAGTTCATATATATGTCTAAGTGTAGGCTACCTTTATGGAGACACAAAATGGTGTTTTATACAGTCTTAAAAAGAATAAGATGTTTGTATGACAAATGTAACTTTTCTATAAGAAGAATCACATAAAAGACCACAAACCTTGAAAAGGTAAGATAGTGTTGATAAGTTAGTTCCATATGAATCCACTAAATCATTAACAAAGTTGTTAATAGTTCAATTACATTTGAGAGTCAAATGAATCTTAGTTATCAGCCACATCGTAGTGGAAGAGTTGTTAGACAGATCAATCACTACGAAGGCTTAGTTGAAGTTCATATTGCCATATTAGATGATAACTGTCTGGGAAAAAAATATTACAAGACACCTGGACCATTCGCGGGAGGCTACATGTTTCTGGGCTACATCACCTCGCATGACCTAGACCTCAGCCGAGGTAGGGTGGCAAAGGAAACTCCAAAAAAGGAGGGGAAGCTGCACAGTCAATAACGTCACGCTAGCCATGGGTGCTTGATGGGGAACGGTTAAGAGAGAATCTCACCTCGAGTGGCTCAGTCGTTGTCCATTGTAACTTATGGGAGACTCAAGATGGATTACTTTCGTGAGTTAATCATCTGCCAGCTACAAAAGGCAGGTGTCGTTCGTTGTGAAAGGTACGCACACTACATCCCAAGAAATCTCTTACCACCAAGAATAGCTTTACTGACTTGAGCGTCGGAGTGTGGTTGGAACCACCCCCTCCCTCACCTTTGCCTTCCTTGCAGGTCCAAAGCACTCACCTCCAAGGCTCACCTCGACTCTTGAAAATCTCCGTTCATAAACATTTGGTGGCATCTGTGGGAAACTGACAGTCAAGCCAATCTCGATAAGATGGCCAGATCAGATTTCAATCATTCTAAAACTGATAAATGCCGGTCGTACAAGAAGAGGCAAGAGAGACCAAGGATGCCAAACGGCTATGGTACAGATCGAGGCCCTGGTCCACGATTAGGCGTAGGTAATCCAGACCATCCAGATGCAAGTACAGGTGCTGACCAACCATACTCAAGCTATGCAGATCAAACAACAGGTGTTGAGAGCTTGCGACATGGCAGTAGTGCCTCGGGGGTTGGACCATAGGATAGTGAGTGCCAGACTGAGCGGCCCCTCAACAAGGGATGCGCGAGGTTCGAACCTCGTGGGTCAGCTCATAGCTCAACCGATCTCAACCCGATCTAAGAGACAAGCTCAAAGCCAAATGGCAGGAACGCAACGCTTCCTATAGTAGGAGCCACTACACCAATGCATCTAGTAAATCGATTGGGAGGACACCTTGGAGAAAGTCTGCGCCAAAATTAAGGCCAACTTGTGGGAGGAGATTAAGGATCTACAGAAGGGATTCGCAGTGGAAAAGGCCCCGGGGATGGCGACAGCAGAGCAAATCCTCAGACCAAGTCTGAAACCCTTCACCTCAAAAGTAATGAACGTGAAGATCCCGAAGAAGTTTAAAGACTTGACAATGAAATCGTACGATGGGACGACAGATCCCATCGAGCACATCGACACGACCAAGGTAAGATGCAGCTCTATAGAGTCCTAGATGCCATTAGGTGTCGTGCATTTTTTGTCACTCTAATAGGGGCGGCGCGCGCCTCGTACAGGAAACTACAGCCGAGAATCATCTCTAATTTCCAAGAATTGGCTGAGCTCTTCATCTACCAGTTCCTCGGGAGTAGCAATGATTCGTGTTGTGCCAGCCACTTGATGGGCCAACACCAAATGCAAGGCAAAACGCTAAGACAGTTTGTCACTTGGTTCAAACAAGAAGCCTTGAGAGTAAGTGACTAGTCGGATGAGGTAATCATTGTGGCATTCACGGCTTGTTGCACGCACTTGGAGATGTTGCAATATATCACCATGTACAAGCCAAAGACGTTCGCCAAGTTACTTGTGCATGACAATGGCCTCATGAGCATCAAAGACAAGCTCATCTCAAAGAAAATAGTGACCAAACGATATGCCCCAACCTCATCCAACAAGGCAAAGGAAAAAGTTACTGACCCTACGCCTTCATAGTCACATGACGTACGAAGGAGCGAGCATCGAGAAGGAAGGTGATGTGACAAGTGCTCAAGCTAGGAGCCAAAGTTCGAGAAGTATACGCCCATCACAGTTCCCATTGCGGAGATCTACATAGTGGCTGAGGAAAGTCAACTTGTTCTCCTCCCGAGAAAGATGCAGTCTAGATCACACAAATAGTACCTGTCAAAGTATTGCTAGTTCAACAAGAATCATGGCCATGGCACCTCGGAGTGCTACGAGTTGAAAGAGCAGATTAAAACCATCATACAATGAGGGTACTTGAAGAAATTTATTGCTCAGTGGCGGACGGTTGAGGCCCCACGGTTGCAGAGCAGGAAAGATCCTAATCCCCCAATGGAGCCCTCCATCTCGAAATCCACACGATATTTGGAGGATGGTCAGGGAGCCATTCTGGCTAGAAAAGAATGACATTGGCTCTAAAAGCCCAACATGAGGTATGTCTCGTCACGCCCCAGCCCCTGACCTCTCTCTTAGTCTTCGACAAGAGAATGCCATAGCCTGCATAATGATGCGCTCGTCGTTAGAGCCAAAATTGACCACGTTAAGGTCTTTCGTGTCCTGATGGACGGTGGGGCATCCACCAACATCCTCTCATACTCAACTTACATGAAGCTCGGATGGCAGCAAGGTCAGCTGAAATCAAGCCTCACGCCCCTGGTTGGTTTCTCCAGAGAACGAGTTACCCCTAAGGGTTGCATAGAGCTACCAATGAGTCTGGGAGAAGGGCCAATGCAGGTTATGAAGATGCTAGAGTTCGTGGTGGTGGATAAAACGTCAGCTTACAACGCCATCATCGGACGCCCAATAATCATTCGCTTTGGGCCGTCCCATCGACTTACCACCAAGTCATGAAGTTCCCCACTCTGAATGGTGTGGGCATGGTTCGAGGCGAACAAGCGCCTCACGATAGTGCTATATGCTAGCAATGAAAGGCACTCCGATGACTTGCGCAATTGAGCCTGCCGCAGCTGCCACATTACTAGTCAGTGACATTGAGCGTCAAGACGATGCAAAGACGAGCTCGATAGAAGAATTGGAGGTTGTCCCCCAACTGGACTCGGATAGACAAGTCAGCATCGCCACCAAGCTAGGGGCCCAACAAAGGGAAAGCTTAATTAATTTCCTTCAAAGCAATGTGGATGTCTTCCCGTAGTCGCACGAAGACATGCCAGGAATTGACCCCAACATAATGGTGCACAGGCACAATGTAGATCCAACCTACCGATCTGTAAAACAGAAATGCCAATCCATTGACGCCGCATGAAGCTCGACTATATGTACCAAAGTGAAAATCTTTGGGATGCTTCCTTCATTAAGGAAGTATACTATCCCGACTGGCTGTCAAACGTAGTCTTGGTAAATAAAGCCAATGGGAAGTGGCTCATGTGCATGGACTTCACTAGCCTGAACAAAACTTTCCCAAAGGATTGCTTTTCGCTACCTAGAATAGACTAGCTAGTCGATGCCATGGCTGGTCATAAACTCCTGACTTTCATGGATGCCTACTCCGGGGACAATCACATAAAGATGCATGTACTAGACCAAAAGCACAGCTCCTTCGTAATCGACCAAGGCCTGTACTGCTACAAGGTAATGCCCTTTGGCCTCAAGAACGCTGAGGCTACCTACTAGCCAATGGTGAACTTGATGTTTGCCAAGAAGATCGGCCGAAAGATAGAAGTCTATGTGGATGACATGTTGGTTAACAGCGTCACCTCGGATAGGCACGAAGCCGACCTGACCAAGGCCTTCAACCTCCTAACACAGTATCAAATGAAACTAAACCCTGTCAAATGCGCCTTTGGGGTCGCCTCGGGAAAATTCTTGGGGTTCATGGTCCACCAACGGGGTGTCGAGGCCAATCCCAAAAAATAAAGGTGGTCCTCAACATGAAGGCCCCCGAAACCTTAAGCAACTACATTGCCTCAACAGGCGAATCATTGCACTAAACTGTTTCATGTCCCATGTCACGGACAAGTGCTTGCCATTCTTCAAAGTGCTAAGGAAGAAAAAACCTTTCTAATGGACCGAAGAATGTGATCATGCACTGACCCAACTGAAGGATTATCAAAGCTTGTTGCCACTCCTCGCTAAGCTTGTCAAAAAGAGCAACTCCAGTTTTACCTAGCCGTTTTCGACACCACAGTCAGCTCTGCTCTGATCAAGGAAGAAGATGGGATCCAGAAACCTGTCTATTACAAGAGTAAAACCCTGGTCAGAGTAGAGACCATGTACCCGAAGCTAGAGAAATTAGCCCTAGCACTCGCTACTTCAGCCCGAAGGCTCCGCCCTTACTTCCAGGCCCACCAGGCGATAGTGCTCACATACTTGCCACTAAGGTAGGTGCTTCACAAGCTCGAGGTGTCAGAGAGACTAATGAAGTGAGCCATCGAGCTCAGCGAATACTACATATGCTTCGAGCCTCAGACCACCGTCAAGGGGCAAGCCCTAGTAGACTTTGTCGTCGAGCTGACCCCATCTTCGACACATGAAGTTTTTGAGGAGCCGTAGACGGGTCGTCAAGTGAGAAAGGGTATGGGCTGAGATCCTCTTAATTTTGCCCTACAAGGCTACGTTTGAATATGTCTTGTGTTTCGACTTCTCAGCCTCAAATAATGAGGCCAAATGCAAATCCTTGATAGTCAGCCTGAAAATGGCTAGAGCCATGAGAGTCTAGAAGCTGCACATCCTGAGAACCTCGCAGCTCATAATGAATCAGGTAACAGAGGAATACCAGGCCAAGGATGAAAGAATGACGAGATATTTGGACATGGTGCGCCAGCTCCTGAGGGGATAGACCTCATCAGCACCCTCTCTACGTGCAATGGACAGACTAAGTTCACCGTGATGGTCGTGGACTACTTCAATAAATGGGCAAAAGTTGAGGCCCTAGCGACTGTAACCGACCAAAATGTACGACCTTTGTGTGGAAGAATATAGTGTGCCGCTTAGAAGTGCCCTACACGATCATCTTCGATAACGATCGACAATTCGACAATGCACAGTTCAACGAGTTCTATAGCAAACTCGATATCAAGCACTTCACCTCTTCATCGGCCCACCTTCAGGCCAACGGGCAGCTTGAGGCAGTAAACAAGATTATCAAGCGAAGACTCAAAATGTGACTAGAAGAGCTCAAAGGTGCCTGGGTCGAAGAGCTTCTAGCAGTGCTCTGGTCCTATCGCAAGATAGCGTAGACTACTACAGGTGGGACTCATTTCTCCCTGGTATTTGGTGTGAACGTCCTGGTGCTAGTCGAGGTGGGCTCTCATCTCAATGCACATTAGAATTCTCAGAAGCTCAAAATGACGAGGTTGTGAGGTTACACCTCGACTTCTTAGAAGAAACGCGTAAAAACTCCTGACTCCGACATGTTGAATACAGGAATCGAGTGGCACAATTGTACAACTCGCATGTCCGACCACAACAAATTAAGGTTGGGGTCCTAATTGTCAGGAGAGTCCTGCAACACCATGGCACCCTAGAACCCACATGGGAGGGGTCGTACGAGGTAAGGGCAATTCGACAATGAGGAACTTATGAACTGGTCGACCTAAATGGGAAAATGCTTCATCATCTATGAAACGCTAAGCACCTACGAGTGTATTTTCAGTGAAACAATGTACTGTACCGACCCTTTATAATGGGTAACGCACTATGAATGAGGTGAAGAACATTTGAGGCACCACATCGATTTTAACCCCTATAGCCCTAAAATGAGGGGCCCCACCTTACTTAGTGTTCATGTAATGTTCACATTCATGTAACTTCATCATGGGACAGTTTGTGTGTAATGTTCACGTTTATGTAACTTCAGCGTGCGACAGTACAGCTTATGTTGTTAGTGTTCATGTAATGTTCACGTTCATTCAACTTTGACATGCGACAAATGTTCAGTTTACGCTATTATTCTGTTGCGTGCTTACGCTGTTATTCAATTATGTTCGTGCATTTTATGTTTAGTTTACGTCATTATTCAGATAATAGTTGTCTAAATCAAACAAAATAGCCAACTCGTGACAAGAGAAGAGCCAGGAATACGCAAAGAATAATGTAAGGAAATATATTTTATATTAGAAAAAGGGGGGTTCGCTACAACAAGAACATGCTAATCCACCTCATCCTCGAAGAGGCTATATCCGTCGCTTAATCAGCAGCGGCCACCTTCCATTCCTGCATGAGGAGGGTCTCATCCCATTGGCGGAGAAGAAACTCTTTCGTCCTCTCCATGTCTGCGATAGTAGCTAGGCGCCCCGCCCTCATCTCTTCCATTTCATCCACCATTCGGGCAGTGACATAGAAAGTCAGTTGTGCGTTGGAACGCATCCACCTTCGGGTTGGCAGCCTCCTCGAGTTTCCCCTGGTCACTCTACACTCAGCCAAAGCAACATCAATCTTTTCAATGAGGGCCCCGAAAGACATGGTCCGAAGAACGAACTTGATAAAAGGAAAGGGGAGGAAATTAGATGAGAGGAAGCGAATCGAGCAGATGCCCTTTAAATAAGAAATCTGAATGCAGGGGCAACCAAAGAGACGCGAGCATTGGGAACCCAACCGTCACTGTGGAAAGTAGGGTTCTGGAAACCTCAAACATTGTGCAACGAGACGTTACCTAACATTTAAATCTAGGCGATGACACACATTGAATGGAACAAATTTTCGAGGAGATGCAGACTGCCACCACTCGAGAGCTGGGGCGCATGAACGCTCTCACCACAAGACAAAGCACGATGTTAATAAGGGTAAATAAAAAAATGAATCTTTATTGAGCAATAAGTGGGGCCAAACTAAAAGACGACATTATTATGATAGCAAGAAAAACGTACAAAACTACTCGCACGACCATAAGGTAGCCCTAAAAAAAGAAGAAGAAGAAGCCGAACGGCTAAAAACTACTTCTAAGGGCCGATTAAACTACACTCCCTAGTGTAGAGGGGCGTGGGATTGCAGGTTGCTTACTCTCGACAGTTCCAGGCCCAAACATGGGGGGTCTTCTTGAGTTCATCTGAACGATAGATCCCGATGCAAACCGACTCGGGACCAGAGAATGCCTCTATTCGATCATCCTAGATTCGATCATGAAGAATGGCTCCTCCACGACCTCAACCACTACCTCGCCCCTAGAGGGGTCCATCGTGCCTAGACTCTAGATGCCGAGCCGTTCTTCTAGGACGGGTTAGGAACAACTCAAAGGGATTTTGAGAGGCGCTGACCCCAAACATCATAGGAACATGCTTGCTTTGCACGAGCTCAAGCTCTACCTCGACTGCTCGGAGTTCGAGGTTGAGCGCAAAGCCCAGCTGATCAACCCACCGAAATTCCTCAGATAAGCTAGCTAAGGTCTCCCTATTGATAACAGGCCGTTGTTGCTGCTCATCCTTCTCCCTGGCGATACACTGCAAAAAGCTAGCCTAGTGATCTTCTCCACCACTTTGGCCTGAACCGGTCTAGCATCGATGAGAAGTAAAAGCCCTCCCATAAGGGATAACCGACATGGGGCGAGACTCTCTGAAATCGAACAAAGCATCATGAAAAATATTAGGCATGATAGCTAAAATAGGTTAGGAATGAGGAAGTAGAGTAAGAGGAGATACCCTTTTATAGGTTGCCAGGCCCTTTGAAGGGGAAATACGGAATCTCCCGTCGTCTGCCTAGAAAGGAGGCATAACTTTTGGAATGAAAGAGTGACCTGCCTTGGATCTCGCCCCTCCAGGGTTTAGCGCGACTGGTTACATGATCCTCAACACCTCAGCAAATAAACCTTATAATTATAAGTACAAGGACAGAAAAGAAGACTGGTTTCATTTAAAAAGATAAGAGTGAGTCCAAACAAAAAGGGGATCGTAAAGTCAAAGGGGAAGGAAACACCAGTAGCAAACCTATCCTAGACTAAGATGTCTCCGAGGTGGTCCATGTCGACCTCGCCAGGTGGTAATTCGCTGGAGGGCAGGGGAACATCTTCCACGGGAGCCACCACTTCAGGGACCAAGCTTTTGGCAGGGAAGACCCAAGTGGCATCGTATGTAACCTGAATTACATCACTGCCGAGGTCTGGAAATTACTTCTCGGCTTTTTCCAAGGTAAAGTCCAACCCTCCAGCAGCTCAATTTTTTTGAGCATCATGGGTTCCTAGGTGATCTTCGAATGTCATTGCTAGTAAAGCCAAATCCAATAGAGTTTGTTCTTCCCGCGCCAACTTCTCTTCAGCAACCTTCTCCCCTTCTGCTGCTAAGAGTTCTAGACCCTCAACCATTTTTTGTTCGTTAAGAGCATCTTGTGCTTCCCATCGAAGGGTGACGATCAATGCCCGAGCGTCTACCTCAGTGACATGCCTCCCCTTCTAAAAAATGCAGATATGGGTCTGGTCAGTCATGCCCCGGTTGGTTCGCTCCTAAAGCTCAAAGCTCGTCACCAGGCCATCTGGCAAAAAGTGATGAGAACTTGTGCGAAGAAGTGGACTTGTTAAATTGCAGGGCCAAAAGAAGGGCACAGGTGTAACATAAGGGACGCGCAAACCTTGGCCATATCATGGAAACCACAACTCGACATCTGGTCGGTGCACTTCAAGTTTGAAGCCACCCGACCCAAAGCGTGCCTTGTCAAAGAAAGAACAGCCTCGCCGACGGCTCCCTCCACCTCCGAGTCAAGGAGATTGGCAACAAAAGGGACACCAAAATCTAGTTGAGCCTCAGCTTCAAGACAAGGAGGAGGCTCAGAGTTGGAAGATAGGATACCAACAGAAGGATGACGGGATGTCGCTTCATCGTAGGGGCAACGAGTTGAGGGCAGGCTAGACACTTCAGCCGGATGGCTTGCTAGAGAAGAAGGAATGACTCGAATTTGCTGCCTGGCACTAGATGATGTAGGAGTTGTGGGCACCTCGGGCGGTAAAGTGACCAAAGGCGGAGTTGGCAGGGGCCTTTGACGTGGTAGCTCGACTCTGACTCTTGACCTAATGCCATCGAACTGCCTAGCGCGCTTGGCACGCAGCCTTTCCCAGAACTTAAATTGTTTGACAGGCATCTCTTCTGAAATGTGACAAGCAATGCAGCATATCAAAATGAAATTTAGTAAAAGAAAGGTACGCCGATGATGGAACTCACCTCAGACAGGGGGGAACACGGAGGAATACTAGAGGAAGAGTTCTGGGAAAGCAGGAAGAATTGAAAAGAAAAAACAAACGTAATTAGGAACGTGTACCAGGGAATGACCCTGATCAAGCTATAGGAATTAGACTCACTAGGAACCTTGAACTCAACTGGGATCTCAAAGATCGAACCCATGTCGGAGTTGAGCGCGAGCCATTCTCCCAAAACGTAGAACTAGTGATCCATCCACTTCTTGATAGAAGAGGTGCCATGTATCTTCATTTTCATGCTCGGACAAGTAGAGATATAAATGTGGCCAGGAATTTTAGGGTGGACTTTTACAACAAGAGCACTGAGGGCAAGGGCGACCTTGAGGTTGGTCTAGCCGAGATGTCTCTAAAGGACGTAACACCCCAACAATATCCCTCATGTATTAGGTTGATCTGGGCAGAAGGTAGCCCAGTTGAGGTTAGAAAGTCTTGGACAAAAGAATGAAGAAGAAGTTTAATGCCCCACTTGAACATCTGGTGATAAAAAAAGCAACGCATCCCGGAGGGGGTCTCTCGAGTGTCTCCCCAGAAACGGGTAACCTAGTGGCCATATTGTTGGGAATCAAGTACCTTTCCCTGAGGCTGGCCAGAAAACCTGAGGATAACCGGGAGGGATGAGGTTGAGGTCGAAGTGGAGGAGATAATTCAGCCCCTCATCCCGAAGTAGAGGCTTCGGGGGAAGAAGCTTCACCTTCATTCTCCATGGAACTAAAACTGTTCCCTTTGTCATACATCCTAAAGCTACAGAAAAGGCCGAAGTAAAAGAAAGAAAGAAAGTGGGGATGACCTACGCTGGAGCTAAGCTGAGAGCACAGATCGAGAGCTTTGAGGTTGCAGATTGGCCAAAGGCTACAAGTCTCATTATATAGCCCCCATGGGGCATCTCCTCACCATTGGATGGCCGAGTGAATCGACGGGTAAAAATCGATGGAATGAGCTGTCTCGATTACCGAAGGAACTCTATGATTTATACAATGGCAACCACGGTGCAGGGAATCGAGGACCGAGTCCGTCTTCGGGCACTGAAGCCCAAGGGATTTGTGAATTACTTTGTAGGCCCCCTCAAATGAGCGAATACCGCAAAGTGGGGGCCAATGCTGGGTGCAAAAATATTGTGAGACACTTGGCCCATCCAGAGGAGGCCACGTGTTTGCAGACTGCACCACCTCAGATGACCTTGGCCTCCGCTGAGGTAGAATGACAAAGGAAACCTCGAAGGAGGAGTAGAAGCTGCGCAGTCAATAATGTCACACCCACTATAGGCGTCGGTGGGGCGCAGTCTAGAGAAAATCTCCCCTTCAGAAGCTTAGTTGTCGTGCACCGTAACTTAAGGCAGAGTCAAGGAGATTACTTCTGTGAGTCACTCCTCTGCGAGCTATAAAGGCAGGCATCAGTCGTTGTGAAATTAGGCACGATACATCTTGAGAAATTTGTTACCACCACAGTAACTTTACTGACTTGAGCGTCGGACCACCCTCTCCCAAACCTTTACCTTTCTTGCAAGTCCAGAGCATTCACCTCTAGGGCTCAAATCGACTTTGGGAATCTTCGTGCTAAAACAATAACATTGACGACATATTGTCCTCAATATAAGAATACAGGGTATTGACAAGGATTAAAAGGTCAAAGTCATGAATCTCAAGGTATATAGTTCATATATTTTCTCTGTCTAGAATTTGTAGATCTTCTCAATGGGATTAAACCCATAGGTAACAAATGGATCTAGAAAATAAAAATAAAGATGTGTCTAGAAGGTACAGACCTTCAAAGTAAGATTAAAGGCAAAGAATCAAACCTAATTGGAGAAATTTGACTATAATTAAAATTTCTCTTTTGTTGTCATACTAAAGTCTATAAGCATTCTCTAATCCATTAATCGTTGCATATGAGATATGACATGTAGATGGTAAGAATTTCTTTCTGCAAGAAAATCTTAAAGAATGCATCTACACAAATAAACTAGAAGGTTCTATATTTAAGATCATGAGCAAAAAGTTTGCAAGTTTAAAATAGTTATTTATGAAATGAATTTGATCTTAAGAACTTAGAATAGTAGGTTTGATAGAGGTATCAAAACCTATGGCTTTGGGTAAAGGTTAATGATACTTGTATAAATAAGAAAATCATTAATTGCATAGTGGCTTTTTTTTCCTCATTTTTATGTTGATGACATCTTACTCATTCGGAATGATGTAAGATTGCTATGTAACATTAAATGTTGATTATCTAACCAATTCCAAATGAATTGGAATAATTCAATTTGTCATAAAGATCCAAATAAGGATCGCAAGGACAAAATGTTAACTTTATCTCAAACATCTTATATTACCAAGGTACCCAAAGAATGAAGTTACTTTGTCTAAGGAAGAGGGTCATGAGACACCTCATATGTTGAGGACATGAGATTGATTATTTACGGTTAAGTAGAAGATAGTTTAATGTATACATGAGACATAACATTAAATTAAGTTAGTTAATATATATTAGGCAAAGAATGATATGACCATTGAGAAGCAAATCTATAACTTTCTCAAGTACCGATGCATAAATGAGAAATTATATGCTTGTATATGTAGCTAAACATTCAATCCTTAAAAGATACATTAATCATGATAAAGATTTATAAAAATCTATGTCAAGATTATTTTTTCCCTAGGTGATGGAGCCAGTGAACATGTTAATATCATTGCTTGCGAAGCAACAAAAGAACTTGTACGACTTAAATAGTTCCTATTGATTTGGAAGGTATTCCAAATAAGGTTGGGCTTATAACACTTTATTATGATAGAGATTTAATGGGCTTTAGGGGACATAGATACCATCAATATATGGGAAAATACGTTAAGAGAAAGTATCATAGTGATGACCAAGATGGTCTTTAAGGGACAGTTGTGTTGATTTATTAATTTACTAAGACTCTCTAGAGTAAAGTGTTTTAGGGTAACCTAGAAAGTCTAGGATGACGAGACATATCTCATCTTCACTAGGACAAGTAGGAGAAAATGTTGGGTTTAGAGTATGCTCTAGGATACTTGTCTCATCCACTTTAGTGCAAGTGGGAGATTGTTGGGATTTCTGCCCTAAAACTTAGTAACTTGTATAATATTATTTATAAAATATATTTTTATATGCAATATTTATTATCTTTTTTATGAAAATCCTAGGTTACTAATGTAATCTTGAATAATATGCAGTTGACATATAAGAGGATTATGTACAAGAAGTAACCTAAAAAATCTATAGTATATGGTAAGATTGGGTACCTTATCTTGGTGACACTATTGATACGACCCACTTTGTAAAGGTTACAAATAATTTGATTCAAATCGTTTATGTGGAGACATGCGAGTAGGGGTATCATATACAATGAGTTTGTGTAAGATTGGACTATGAAATATTTTATCTCTCTTCATAAATCTGTTAAAAGAGAAGATTAATATTTCGTAGGATGATCATATGCGACTCGATCTTAATCCTAAGTGAATTATGAACTTCTACTTGTGAGGACATGTCTTTTGATTTACATGGGTGAGAATTCCTTTATAGTCAATTCAAATAGCCTATTATATTGGAGACATGACCAACTAGGGAGTTGGAAACATAATCTCACAAGATGGAATTCACTCGTTCCCATATAGGGTAAGTACATCAGTAATTTCCTTAAGTGCTGATTTCGAGACTTAAACAATGAGGCCTCACCCTCTCACTAGCCCAAGAAGGATTTAGTTTATGATTTGATCATAAACATATTATTCATTAGAGGATCAGTGGTATTTAAGGTTCAAGATGTAATTACATTGATGAAATAAACTTTTGACCCAGTTGTAATTAGAAACTACTCGTGAAGGGTCGACTTGCATTTACTGATTATATATTCATGGATATAACATGTCTTACAGTGCATAAGAGTGCAACTCCATGTTTTTAGTGAGTAGATCTTAAGTTAATGAATTCAATTAATTAATTTTGTATGATTGAAGCTTATAATTTGTATGTCTATAAGGTCCCCTAGCTAGCTCATAAGAACATTAATGGATTAATTAAGTTGGAAGAAAAATAAATTTAAAAATATTCAAATTTATATTTAATGTAATAGATTCATTATATAGTAAAGGAAAAAAATAGATTAATGTATTAGATACATTGATTGAAAAGAAAAATATATATATATTTATATGTATATAATTTTAATATATAAAGTATATATTAAAATAATTATTTGAATGAGATTCAAATAATTTAAATATATTTAAATATAT
>JAOANK020000013.1:4228585-4246565 GCA_026257165.2 Telfairia occidentalis
AATTTCAATCATAAATTCTCATAGATTAGAATAGTTAAAGTATTTTTTAATTTACATATATTAAAATTTTTAATTAATTTTAATTATAGAATATCAAAAGTTTTGAAAAATCATGAATATGAAGGATTTGAATATGAAAATTTTTGTTTAATTAGTTCTAAAAATTTATTATTTATAGAATTCAAAAGATATTAGAATCCTAAAAATTTTCTCACTAAAATTAGTTCAAACTAATTTAAAATATTATCAATAATGAATTAATAATATATTTTAATTTAAATTCTAAAAGATATTTTTTTCATTAATTAAAAATTATAAATAGAATAAAACTAAATATTATAAAAAGTACTGTAATATAATATATTTTTATAATAGTAATATATTTATATTTATTAATTGACTAAAAAAATAAATATAATAGAATTCAAATAAATAAAATTAACTTTTAAAATTAGAAATTATGAGTATCTATATATTTAAAAAAAAAAAGTTGATAAGTTAATTATTGTTGATAAATGTAGGAAATTTAAAAAAGTTGAATATAAAAAAAATTGTCCTTTTACTATGTAAAATATTTTATCTTTATCCTCTGAAAAAGAAATATATCTTTAATTATAATTAATCATATTAAACTTTTAAGTTTAAGTTTCAAATTTTTTTAAATATTTTCCACTAACCAGATTTATAAAATAAAATTTTATTTTACAATTATTTTACTAACTGTCAATTTATAGACACTTAATTTTTTATTTGTTTTTTTTTAATAAATAATAGTATTTTCTTAATTTTTGTTGATATTCTTAAAATTAAACAAAAATATTACGTGGGGTGCACGTGTTAATAGACTAGTTTAAATAAAAAGGAGAAAATATGTTTAGGGTTTGATAGGTAAATTCAGGTTCCATTCGCTAAACCATAAAACCTTGTCACTTTGCGCGCGGTGGCGTCACCGTTAAACCCTAACAATCTCGCTCATCGGACCTTCTGGGACCGCGACAAACATGTCGGAATCGGTGCCGGAGATTCTCCGAGCTCACGAGCTCCGTCTCCTCCGCTGTACATTCTCTTCTCCACCGTCTGATTGTCCGGCAGCATCTCAAAATCAAACTTCACGCAATCATCTCCACGAACCTCTTGACAGCTTCGTTAGTACTATTGTAGCCGGCGACTACCGGAAAGCCCTTTCTTCCGACGCTGCTCGGCTTGTGCTCGAACTCGTCAATCAGCCGCCGTGTCAATTCACAGACTCGACCGAGTGCGCTGAGCGGGTGTACATTGAGTTGCTCGAGCGCACCGAGTATTTTATATTCAGTGAATCTGAAAATGAGGAAGATAGAGCCTATAGACTGATGATCGTGATTTGTATTGCAGTTGCGTCATTTCTCGCGTTTGCTCAGTGTAACGTGACTGGGTGAGCCAAAATTACGATTTCCTGTCTTTAAAATTGTTATTTTATCTACCTAGAGGCTCTTCGGCTATTAATCTGGCAGATTTAGAATCATGGGAGTTCATTATCTCTATCTTTATTTCCTAATTGATGCTTCTATTTTATTTATGCTACTTTCTAGACCATTTGAAGGGCTGGCTAGATCTCCCATGACAGTCATAGAGCCCAAAACTGAAGCTTTTGTGGAGTGGGATAATTGGGCGAGGCATCAGCTCATGTCTACCGGGTCCGACTTGTTTGGTAAATCCACTAATATTCAGGTACGGCCCTACAACTTCTAAAATGTCGTATTGCTTTGACGTGCATACAATTTATACACACATGGGTGCGCAATGCGCGTGTTCATGTGCATGCGTATGTGTTTCATATTATAACTTTTCCAGGCATGTTCTGCTTGCCGTATTTCGCATGATGTTCTTTTGATATAGCGTTTCTTCGTGTCTTATAGTACATAGTGTTTGCAAAGATGTTGCTCACAAGGATAAAAGATGTGCTATTCAAGGGAAATGCGAGTTCAATGTATGGGATGAAAAGCATTTCTTTGTGGCTTGCGAGGGTCGTACTTTTTCAACAAAGAATTTTAGATGAGCGGTCTTCTTCTTTGTTTGATCTTTTGCAAGTCCTTATGGGTGAAGCCTTGCATGAATTTGGCATTCTGGAAAACGTAAAGAGGTATTGGAGTGCCAATTTATACGAACGAGAGGCTTCAACGATTGTCTCCATGGTTCACTTAGAAGCTGGGACAATGGAATATTATTATGGAAGAGTTGATTCGTGCCGGTAAGAATTAAGATATCCTGAGAAATCGTCCTAATTTTATTCATTAATGATTAATCCACAGGTCTCGCCTTAATGAACTACGTGCTTTAATTCCCATACATTCTTATTTGAATTTTTTTTTTATACTTGCATCATTGGTCCATACATGAATAATTCAAAATTTTAATGTTCTTAATCTAATCATTTATCTAAGTTTCATGTCTAGGTCACAACTGCCATTTCCTTTTTCTCAATTTAATTTTTACTGAGGTAGTTATTTGGCAGGCAGCATTTTGAGTCAGCTGAAGTGGAATCTGGTCTTCAGCTTTCTGTTACGGGTGTTCTCGGTTTTCGTACTTCATATCAGGTGAGTAACTACAAAAATACACTTTAGCGGTCCTTGAAATTTTAGTCACTTTCAGCTTACAGATAATTTTTTGTTGTAGGCGGAACCAAAAGCACAATTGGTGCTTGTTGCGAATACAGATTTGTCAGGGTCAGACAGTGACCCTGGGAACCAGACGCATGATTCTCCAAAGGATAAGGATAGTTTGTTTTCCCAAACCAAAAGTTTCGAGACCTCTGACATATTGATGACACCAAAGTTGTTAAATAATGACAACGTGTCTGGAATTGAAGCAGATGTGATTCAGAATGGTAGTTCCACTGTTTCTAATCTCCAGGCAATCCAGCAGGCAACCATTTTGGCAAAATGCCTTCTAATTGAGAAGAGTTCTCGATCCGATGAGATGCAAAGTGAGTGTGTTATGCAGGAATTTTTATGTGTTTAGTTTCTTTCTTGGTAATAATAATAAATAAGAGACTTAAGCAAGAGTTCGTCTCACGACAAAATTCTGGGAAGTTGTAACCAATTTGTTTCTTTAAAACTTAGATTTTATATTTATAAAAGGGAAAATGAGTAAAAAATACAGATAACCTTGTGGCCTTCTTAATATGTAAGATTTTTTTTAACCTGACATGTGGGGCTTGTGTTATGAATGAAGCTTGAGAGTTCACTCGATCTCATATTGTTGAAGATGACATTGATTATTTGTTTGTTTATTTATTTACAATCTGAGTGCTAAACCATCTGCATCAGTAAAAACATTGTGAGATTAACCGCACCCCCATAAGATCAAACGAACAATGTCGTTAATTATGATGAATGAATGAATTAATAAAATTGACCTGCATCTTTAAAAAGATAAATGAATTCTTCTTTATCATTATTATGATGGAAACTTATAGTGGTAAGGTGTTGCCTGACATTCACTACTTTACATTGCATATGACCGTCTAATTTCACTGCAATTAATGTATTGCGGGAGGGGATCTAATTGGTTGTGCTTTTAACTTTGGATGTGAGTCATGATTTTGAAATTGGACTTGTACAGTGTAATTCAAATATTCTGTGATAGTCTTTGTTTGGCTGTGCTGCTTGTATGAGTGTAATATCAGTAATGCAGCGTGGTTATGATTAGGTAGAAAGCTTGTGTTCATTACCAATCGATCATCTAAATAATATGGAAATATACTTTTAATTCAGCATTTTCTATCATGTATCTATCTATTAAAGAATTTTTTTGGAGTGGAACTAAATACATCATTCTTAGCTTAAAAAGGCTTTTCAAATAAAGTTATTCACAAACAACTAGAACATATATATCAAATAACTTGTGTTATTTTATGTTAAATGAGAATGGTTATTAAACAACAGTTTTATTTGAGCCATGTTGTATTAAATCTGAAAATTGATTTGAACTAGAGATTCTGATAATGTATAATAAGTGATGACACCAATTTCACTTACAACATTCTAGTTGCTCTCTATCCCTACGTAAACGATAGAATTTATTTCTTAACTTTCCATGTCTGTGATATTCTGAGCAACCTTTCTTTTATGCAGGGTGGGATATGGCTCCATATATAGAAGCTATTGATACTCAGCATTCATCCTTCTTTATGGTGAGAGCAAACTCATTTGGTTACGTAATTACATTTGTAATGGAAGATGTTTGTGAATTTTGATCTTGATACAGTAGAGGGCTTTCTCGACATCTTCTTTCTACTCTTTTATTATTATTATTTTTTTAAATGAAATAAAAAATAGCCTATTTGACATCTTGTTTCTACTTAATTGATTTTTTAAATGAAATAAAAAAATAGCCTCTTGGATACAATTCCCCGCCTTTTTCAATCATCCATTTTTAATTGATTTTTTTTTATCAAGTCGTTAATTGAAATGTTTCTTAAAAAATGGTTTCTTGAGAAGCCATGTATTACTGAACCTAGACCTATTTTCGTGTTACATTAATGCTAGAAAATATGGGGGGGTTAGTTGCGATGGTCGGAGGGAGCATTGCATGTTATTTCTTACAGGGACGAAATTACATATTTAGCTTTGAATTATTCACGTGTGATTCTACTTTGGTAATGTTTCAGATTTATTGCGTGTTCATTTTGTAAACTTTGTCATTTCTTTCTGGTATTCTTCAATATTGATCTTTGAAATGTTTTGAATTCCTCAATTGACTAATTTATTTCAATTTTGCACTTGACTTTTTCTATTATTTATTTTAATTTTGACATATACTTTCAAACATTTCCAGGTGAGGTTTTTCTGCAATATCTTGCGAGTTCGATGGGAGTCAACTCGGAGTCGTACGAAGGAGCGTGCATTAGTGATGATGGAAAAATTGGTGTGCATCTTTTTCTTTTCTTCAATTATATCACGGTCTCCTCATATATACCTTTTTCTTTAACTTATAGTTGATCAACGATTGTATGATTTACTTTATCTACTCAATTTCTTTTCTCCTTTAATCACCTGTTATTGCTAGAACCGTGATTTTGGAAGTGGTTAGTCTGGACTTTTGTTACTATCTTATTATAAGAAAGTTTGCTCCTTGGTGATGAAGTGGCAATGTGGGCTTGGCATTATTTATCGTTGCTTTTTTTTTCACCTCTCAGTTTTTTAGTCCGATAATGTGCTTTCTGCTGTACACAAGAAGTCAGACTGATGATCTTCATTATGTTTGGTCTGATGTCTCCTATAAGTAATTTTCAATTTCATTGCTTCCAGGTTCAGGGTTTTTATGATTGTTATCCAGGAGTGGCACAAAGGATGTACTTCTGTTGCGGGGTTTTGGTCCCTACTTTTTCTGCTTTGAGAAAGTATGACTTCTACACTCCATCCTTTGTCATGATTGTAGAAGTGTGAAGTTTTTAAATTTCAAACCCCATTACCCAGTTCATGCATGAACTCGTTACATCTTGGTCTGTTACCGCCTCCCTGATAGAGTAAAATGGTGATTAACTTGAATTTCAGGGAATATGCCGAACTCTTAGTGAGCTGTGGTTTGATAGGAGAGGCAGTTAAAATTTTTGAGGAGTTGGAGTTGTGGGATAATTTAATCTTCTGTTACCGGTATGGTGATTAGGTTTTCATTATTCAATTGCACCTGTATCTCATGCCTACTCTTCTTTTCCCAGTACAGTCTCATGATCATTCATTAAATAACAGCTTATTGGAGAAGAAAGCAGCGGCTGTAGATCTCATCAAGAGTCGACTTTCTCAAATGCCCACTGATCCCAGACTCTGGTACATGATTTATTTGTCTTTCTCTAAGCTTGCCTTTTTGGCTAATTCTGTTTCACTAGTCTTCATTGTCTAGTTGTTTATTTTATTTTGGTTAGAATAGCTTTTCTGTCTCGTTATTGTCTAGGGAATCCCATATGCGCTTGAAAAATTATTGTAACTTATTTACTTTTTGATTTTTTGGGTAGGGGAGGTGGGGGTTAGGGGTGCAGAACATGAATTCAAACAATCTTCCTCATTTCCATAAAATAAAATTGTAGGTGCTCACTGGGTGATGTCACAAATAGTGATGCCTGCTATGAGAAAGCCCTGGAAGTTTCAAATAATAGATCAGCTCGAGCTAAGGTAATTTGATTACATTATATAAATGCCTTCCCAAATATGCTTTATGTTTTGATTGTTTAGTTTCTTACATTTTACAGCGATCTCTTGCTCGTAGTGCATACAACAGAGGGGACTATGAGACTTCCAAAATCCTTTGGTATGTTTTACTGTGGACAATTGGTTTTTTTATACATTTAATTTGGTTCATTAATTTTCTCGATGTTCATTGTTCATCGACAGAATGATTGAATGTGTTTAGGATATTAATTTTCTTTTTCATCTTTAAATTTCTCTATACATAGAACTTTTTTTCTATTGTATTTTTCCACTCATATTATGATTCCAATTGCTAAGGGTCTTATCAGTTATCAACTTATCAGCTATGCTACTCAGCTGGAAGCTTATATTCTTAGTCACTGTACGGTTTCTATCTGTCAACTTTAATATTCTTTGTCAAATGTAATTAATGCTTAGGGCGTCTGCAATGACCTTGAATTCTCTATATCCAGACGGTTGGTTTGCACTTGGTGCTGCTGCATTGAAGGTAACTTGTCATGCAAATTGCATGATTATTTGACCTTTTATCAGTTTTACTGGTCTTGGAAAATCATTTTTTTTTTTTGGATGGAAACATATGCTCTTGGAAAATCATTAAAGAGTCTTTTTATTGAAATAATTTACGGAAAAATGCAGGCAAGGGATATTGACAAGGCACTAGATGGATTTACTCGCGCCATTCAACTTGATCCTGAAAATGGGGAGGCTTGGAACAATATTGCTTGTTTGTATGTTTTCTGGCTTTTTGTTCTTTTACTTTATTCTTCTATATAATCCTTTTCTTGTTTTTGTGTGCCATTCACAGTTTTATGTTCATTTTGTTGCTTATACACTTTACAAATAATGCAGGCATATGATCAAGAAAAGGAGTAAAGAGGCCTTCATTGCGTTCAAAGAAGCCTTGAAGTTCAAGTTCGGTCTCTCTGTCTTAATCTATTATTATTATTTTTTCCTGAAGCAATTCTAAATGTTTAATGTCATGAAAGACTATAAGAGTTCTCTCAGTTCTTATTTAAGATTTTGATTTCAAAGTGACCGAACGTGAACTTCATGACAGACGAAATAGTTGGCAATTGTGGGAGAACTACAGCCATGTTGCTTTGGACACGGGCAATATTGGCCAGGTATGCTTGTTTATCCCGTCATTCGCATGTTTTTAAAGTTGTATTCTTGTGAAGCTGCTTGCATCATGAAGTCGTTTGGACATAATAGTAAAGGTTCTTGGATTGAACCACCAGATGTCATAAGTTTGATATCTTTTGGGCCCATCTTCCTAGGACAGATATCTTTTGTTCTCTGGCTATTGAATGTAACAACTGTACAAATTCTGGATACTGTGAAATTGGGATGAATCAAAGGGTTTTTCAGGTGTAAAAGGAAAAATAATGGAGTTCTCTTGTCTCGTTAGAAGTCACCTTATAGTCAAACTTTCCCTTAAGCCTTAACTCTTGTGCACACAGAATTTATTTGTCTTTCTATTGAGTAGCTAAAAAGGCCCCATTTTTTTTAGCATTGCACTTATTGTGCTTTGAAAATGAGATGTTTGTTACCAACTGATGTGGTCATAAGGCTTGGATTGAGCTTCGGTGTCACTTGGTCGTAGAGACTTACATGGAAAATTGCAAGTAAGGCCTTTGCTCGCATCACCAACTCAAACGATCTTCCGAAATTTGATTCATTCTCCATTAGTTTAAAAACACAAATTCTCCACCAGGCTTTTGCAAGAGCCAATCACTTTCCAATGGCTTCTTGTACTTGATTTTTTGGGTTCATTCATAAACCATCCAAGTATGTCCCCATCATATTTGCTTTTATTAACATTGTGCCAAATGCTTCCCTGTTCAATGGTAAATCTCTAACCCAATTAGCTAGAAAAGCCACATTCTTTCCACTAAATGCAGAATGACTAAATGTCATAGTTTAGGCAAGCATACAGTCTTGCAATATTTGGCTGGAAAGAAATAAGAAGATTTTTGCGAGTAGAACGTAGTTTTGGTGGCCTTGTTGGGTAAGGCTTGTGGTCTCTGAGAAGCACCTACTTAGAGGTCGCATGTTTGAATCTTCCGGTGAACTTAATAAGAGAACCCTTGTTGTCTCTTGAGTTTGGTCCCAATCCTTGGGTGGGCGTGGACTTCTTAAAAAAAGTATAAAGTAGTTATTGTAGGACGCGCATAGTTTCGCACACACATACGGGCATTCTTGTAATATCTCTTTGTTGATTCTTGTATGGCCACATCTTTTTGTTTCATTTTTTTCTTAATTCAAGTGGTTTCTCATTTGGACAAGAGAGTTTCCATCTTTCTATTATCTTCCCTTAGAAAAATCAATGGTGTCATCTGCAAATTACAAATGTGTCAAATGAGAACTTCCTCCGGATGTTTGCAAACTGAAAAGACAAAGCACCCACAAGAAAGAAGCCCCTAAAGCTTGAGAAATATTATCATTGATTGTATATGACCATTTCATTTTTTCTGGTATACTATTACATTGTTGCTTTATTTACTGTCCTCCTTGGATGATATTTTGTTCTGTTTTTAAGAATTGGAAAACTTCAACCAATATGTTCTAACACTTCTACATTTATGATTTACCACTTGAATGTTTATTAAAATTTGAGCATGTGAAACAAAGAAGTCCCATTAATTAATCTTAGCTATTTGTTTTCTTTCTTTCAAGGCACTGGAGGCTGTACAAAAGGTGATAGATATGACAAATAATAATAGAGTTGATGCAGAATTGTTGGAGAGAATCACGCAGGAGGTAGAAAGGAGGGTTTCAAATAGCCATTCTGAACCTCATCATCGTGAAGCAGACTTGGTGGTTGAAAGAAGTAGGGAAACTGATCATATGGTGGAGTTAATAGGAAAAGTTCTGCGTCAGGTATACAAAAACAAAAGGTTTGGGTTTTAAATTTTTAAGTGGCAATTTACTTTATGTTCAATGTTTATTTTTTTTGATCCATTATCATTCTCATCATTATGTTGTAAGTAGTAATTATTAGATTACTAAAAAACGATGGACTACATACTGAGAGGTCAAGTTGTAAAGAAAAATTGGGATGATGAAGTATTTGATAGGTTAATTATTGCAGAAACTATCTATGCCCTCGTTTGATGTTGGTACAAGGGAAACATTGTAGCAGGCCGTTCATTGTTGCTGCTTCATTTTCTTTTTTTTTTCATTTTATGGAGCATTTGACTTGAGATGGAATGATTTTTATGGTAAGTGTGTAGGTGGAATGAGGCTTGGGGTTTAGCACGTTTCAATCTTTACTATGGGTTTAGGACCACTGATTTTTGACGTCAATCTTCGCACATTTCCCAGGATAAAAAAGTCTTCAATATGGGTTTTAGAATGCTGATTTTTGTTTTCAGCGGTAAGCTTCATTTTGACAATTGATAGTTGGAGTCCTTCCTTACAAAGTTTGGTCTTGGGATGCTTCTTCATAGTTCTTTGGAGAGTAATAACAAAAAAACCTTAGAATTGGTGCTCGAAAGAGAAGGTGAAAAAAGTATTCCATTCCATCCTTCCTCCTGCGTTCTATTAAGTCTAAAAATCTCTCCTGTTTTTTAAGTTGTTGGTCGCACTGCATTATACTAAAGTTTTTCTGATGAGAAAACTAGCTTTCATTGTACATAAAGGAAAGCCAAGCCAGAAACAAAAGGAGCAAGAGAACAGAAAACTACACAATTATAAGAAAGGGTTCCAGTTTAAAAGAATGATAAGTAAAGGATAATCATTAAAATCCTTAGCAATAGAAACTCCAAGGAAAGCATTATACTAAACAAGTTGCCCTGCAAAGGAGTGAGATATGCCACGATGAGCTGTCCTTGGGGTTGTGAAATTGTACATAAACATCCATAGCAATTTCCACCTAATAAGCCACATGTAACCACAGTAGGAATAAGTGATCGGCAGTTCTGCTCCTAGACATACAAATACTGCAACGATTAGGTTGAAGAGCTATGGTTGGATTCCTAGCTTTGGTCTTACCATTAGTGCTAATAAGCCCCTCTCTCAATATAATCCTCAATGATCAGTTATATGTTTGAGTCTCATTTTGTTTTCAAATCCAGTCGCTGTTCATTTTAGAATTGATCTCACATTTGTGGCAGGCAATTGTAAAACTCTCTCTTTAGTACTTATTGCACTTTCCTTTTTCTGTTAAGATTGTTCGAGGTGGGACTGGAGCAGATATATGGGGTTTATATGCAAGGTGGCACAAAATTAAAGGTGATCTCACAATGTGCTCTGAGGCCCTCCTAAAGCAAGTTAGATCATATCAGGTATGGACTATAGAGTTCGATATTTGCAACAGCTAGTGTCTTTGAACAGATGGATGTAACAACTCTGTTTTTTCCCATCGACTAATTTCTGATTGTATTTAGTCATTGATATCATATACTTATGAGCGTTGATTCAAAATTCTTTTTCTTATGGACAAAAGGCATTCCGATCTCCCCACCCTCTTTTATGGCCATTTTTTTTTCATGGGTATTTTGAATGAGGTTATCATTCATATTACACATTTACTATATGACTTGATGTAATCATGTTTTGTGCATTACCACACAATTTGTACCATTTAATGTGGTTCGTGGAAGGCTATTGAGTCAACATCTTCATCCCAACGTCAAACCTCTTGAAAGACCATTCTTCTGCATTGTCTTGAATTCTTAAAGTATACATATCTTTAGGAACCGAAGAATCTATTTTATATTCAGTAGGACATGCAAGTTTTTTCCTCTCCTTTAATCTGTGAGATGCCTCAGGATCAAGACTTTGCGTCATCTGAGATCTAATCTACAACTTTAGAAGAAATCTTAGTCAGGGAGCCCTTGAACTTCCTTTGTTGTTTCTTTGGGGCATGTGTTTCTTATATTAGCGCTCTAAATCTCAACATTGGTTTTAGGTGTCCTTGTTGCATTGGTATGGTTTCATAAACACGTTAAGAAATTATCATTACGATCAACTAATCATACTGGACCTTTTCAGGGATCTGATCTTTGGAAAGATAAGGATAGGTTTATGAAGTTTGCACAAGCTTCATTAGAACTATGCAGGGTCTACATGCAAATATCATCCACCACGGATAGTCAGCGAGAACTATATGCAGCTGAGATGCACCTCAAGAACACAGTAAAACAGGCAAGATAATTTTGCTTAAGGTGCATTACATTTTCCAGTGATGGTTGCAAGGAAGTACTTGACTGAATTTCTGATCACAGTGCCATTTCTCATGAATACATTCACACCTCATGTAAATTGAGTTCTAATCCTATAAAGATGAACTTACGGTACAATATTTTCAGGCTGTGGGCTTCTCAGACACCCAAGAGTATAGCGATCTTGAAGCTTGTCTTGATGAAGTGAAGACAAGATTGCAATCTAGTTCTGTGCTCTCTTGAGTTCTTATTTATAAGTTTTTCTTGCAATACCTCACTCCTCAGATTATTATACGATACGAGATGCCCATGGGTAATGGTTGTTCATGCGTCCGACTCTTCTCTCGGCTCCTTCGAATCTCTCCGAAGTGGTCGATGAGAGAAAGGGGCTCCTAATGCTTTCATATCAATTCAGCTTATTTCATATCTAGTGTGCAAGAGTCTGGAGTTTACTGCACAGGTCACAGTAGTGAGAGTAACTGTTAAAATATATTTGACGTGAGCCATCTCCACCTTCCCCTCCCCTCTAAATTTAAAATTTTGGTTATAGTTTTAATGAAAAATCTACATTTTTGCAGAAGGTTTCATTGCTGTTGATCAATGGGAGTGTGGAAGCCATTGAAGGGGATGGCTAGAAACAAGGCCAGGATTTTGTCAGTGTGCTAAAGAGACGACTGTAGCATATTTAAATTTGCATAATTTATGGTCTATAACTATTCAGTCTAATAAATTATTCCCTGTTCACCCTGAACTAGCTTCTGCTGGTATTTTAGACTACATTTATTATTTTTTTTCTGAAGTTTTGTTACAAAAAATATTAACCAAATTACGTATTTAACCTTCGCCGATACTCTGTGAAGCCTCGTGTATGTGTATTTCCAATTGAAAGTTAATCTCATAAAAAGTTACAAGCTACAACCTACGACTTGAATAAATAAGTCAAATTGAGTATAACTCAATTGGTTAAGGTATAATCTCTTCAAATAAAAGGTCGTGAGTTTGAATCTTTACTCGCACATTGTTGAACTAAAAAAGAATTTGAATAATTAAGGAATTCATGTTCTTGAACAAATTTTCACTAAGGATTCACTTGTTATTTATTTATTTTTACTTCAATTTTATTAATATTTTAAAATTAATATATGCATTAACTAAATAAAAAGAAAATAAACGATTAATTAGTTATCATTGCAGTGAACTTATGGGAGAATTTTATGTTTAATATGATCTTAAACTTTTACATTTGTATATGATATGATTAGGTCAAGGATTTATTAGATGCAAAAATGAAAGTCCAAAAATTTATTAGACTTAAAATTATAAGTTTAGAAATTTATTAAATATTTTTAAAGTTAGATGTTTTTTTTTAAGTTCAAAAATAAGAAAAAGGGCATTTTGAGAAGTTAAAATCTATTTGACGCAAAATTGAAAATTTATGGACTCATTTGATATTTTTAAAGTTTAAGAACTAAACTAAATTTGTAATTTAACTCTAAATATAATTCTAAAAAGTTCAGGATTTCACATATAATTTGGTAAAAAAAAAAGTTGAATTTTATAATATAATGATTTTTTTAAAAAAAAAATTGGCAAGGGTCATGAAATTCTCCCACTGGGCAAGGTAGAGGGCAAAGTGAAGAGACAGACAGAGGAGGGCTAAAGTGTAGAAAGAGAGAGAGCTTGGAAGAAGAGAAAGGGGAGAAATTCGAAGAGAGCGAGAATGGGCGGAGGAATGGAAGCACAAAAGAACAAATTTATTGAGGATTGGGGTTCTGCTAGAGAAAATCTTGAGCATAACTTCCGCTGGACTCGCCGCAATTTTGCTCTTGTGGGTATCTTCGGCATCGCCATTCCCCTCCTCGTTTACAAAGGCATCGTCAGGGAATTTGTAATATCTTCGGCATCTCCTTCCTCTTTTACGATCTCTTTTTCCTTCATTACTATGTGGTTC
This sequence comes from Telfairia occidentalis, assembly GCA_026257165.2. Classification (NCBI taxonomy): domain Eukaryota; kingdom Viridiplantae; phylum Streptophyta; class Magnoliopsida; order Cucurbitales; family Cucurbitaceae; genus Telfairia; species Telfairia occidentalis. The sequence goes on from JAOANK020000013.1 coordinate 4,241,887, forward strand.
GATTGATCTTTTTGTTTCTTGATCTGTCATCCACGTCGTCTGTTTCAATCCGAGTTATGATTGTGCTTTCTAGGGCTTCATGTCTTCCGTGCTTGCGACGTCTTTTTACTGAATTGAATATAAGCGGAAATAGGACTAATTGGCCAGGATAATTTTTCCAATGATTTGATACTCACCTGTTTTTACTGTTGGTCATGAATTGAATTCCGGGTTGGAGGATATAAGTCATTATAACTCTGAGCACCTTTATTAGCATTGTTTTCCTTTTAGAAAGGATAATTTTGAGTTTGCTTTTCAGTTTGCTGTGTGGGTACTTGTTCTATTGAATCGCCGTTGCTACTTGCTAGAAGTTGTGCGTTTCTGTTTTTCTGTCTTTGTATGTTAATAAGAAATACTCTCATTACTTAAGGAGAATGTGCAAAGAAAGGGGTGACAGGAAGCCCGATCCAATAGTCAAGGACAGGGGAGATGGCAAAACTAGATTTCTTTTCAAGTGTTTGGAATCAACATTTGAAATACTAGAAATGGTTTCTTACCCAAAAGAAAAATTAGAAGTAATTTTAAAATTTTAGTTTTGTTTGAAATTAGAAAGATTTGAAATAGATGTGATTACCATTTTTTGTTTGGATGTTTAGTGAAAGTAAAATGCAAATAAAGATTTTACTAACGTTACTTCTTCATCTTAATTTGTGAATGAGAAGTTGAAATCTGACGATGTTAGACTTTGTAGGGGATCATACAAGTTGGTTCTTGCGTTTTTGGAGTATCATGCTTGATGATATTTGCTTTACTGCCTAATGAAAAAAAAAAAAATGCTCCATTGTTCACAGCACGTTCGTTGGGGGAAAAAAAAACTTGTGTGTTTATAAGCTTGTATAGGATCTGAGATGAGATATTCTACATAGATATTTTGTGCATGTTTGTGGTCTAACTCCTGTCTTTCAACTGTGTTCATCTGCGGACTTCTTCTGATGTTTGTTTCTTATCTTCTTAAATATAACTTCGTGAAAGACATTTTGATGACAGCATATGCAAGATGAGGATGCAGGCAGACCTTACAGGAAGTTTTTTTGAGCACCGCATCAGGCACTTCAATAATTTCTTGGAGTAATAAAACCTTTCTTATGTGAACACTGAACCCTGTGAATTTGGATTCTGGGACAATATTGCATCTTTCTTTGAAGTTGTAGAAGTGATGCTATGCTAGTTTACACTGTATCTTATGTCATTTTGAGAATGCTGAGTATTTTCTGTTGAAGCCATGCTTTTTCAAATTTAATGGGAATGTTGACCATATTTTATTTTTGTTCTTTTTCTGAATCTGGGGTGCTTGGATTATCACCTATTGCTAATAAATATGGCAGTATTGTCTGTCCATGTTGAATGTAGAAACACAAGTTTTGCTAAGAATGATTGAGATAGAGGCAGAGTAGTGAATGGAGGTGAGTAGGTTGAGTGATGGGAAAAAAATCTAGTAGTACTCTAATACATAATTCAATTCACCATTTGACTAATCAATTAGTGATATTATTTTATTTCATTGATTCTACACCATTATTAAAGGATGTTGAATTGGTAAGCGATGAATGGTAGGATGAAATATTTTCTATACTGTGATAGTTATGGTTATTTTTCTGTTGTGTGATTGTTATACCAGAGCCATTGATTTGATATTTGTTAATTGTTTCCAGTGGGGATATTAAAAAAAATTGATGACTTGAAAAACTCAGGCAACTCATTCAAATCTATGGGATTTGAGTTGCAATGAAAATTAATTTGAGTTGGATTTTGGTTCTTTCTTTTTTTTTTTTTACCATGTTGGGTTAATTCGATTATTGGGTCTATTAGATTGACCAACTTAATCTAACTTAATTCATGATAATATAAAATTATAAATTTTATAAATTTATTGCTAAACAAAGAATAATTTCCATTTGAAGATCATTTTTATTTCTAATTTAAGCTAATTTTAGAAACTAAACTTAAATAGTATGGATTAGGTTAGTTCAAATTTTTGGGCAACTAATTTTTTTTAACATCCTTAATAAAAAAATGAATTTAAATTTTAAATAGTTTTATTGCGTCGAAATAAATAAGAGGTTTAGGTTATAAAAAATTATCATTTGAACAATTGGGTTGTGTCTAAACTATTACAATATTCAATCTTTTTTTTTTTTGAGAGAATTACAATATCCAATTTAATCGGATAATTTTCTTATTTAATTTCTAATTGGATTAGGTTGACGAGAAAAAAAAGGATTAATTGCGAGTTCGAACTTTAACCGGTCGAAGGTTCAAACATCGGTTGAAGTGGACTGGCTATAGGCGGTCACAAGTCCGAAGCCAGAAGGGGCCACGTGTATAGTCTATTTTAGGGTTTAAACAAAACTAAAGGAAGATTAGAGTCGCGCAATAAAACGAGAAGGTACCCTCAAGGCCTCAACCCTCGACCCTCATTCGAGATCGATTTCTGGTTCTGGTAGTGATAGCAAATAGCAATGGCGTCGAAGGTTTCTCTTAAAAGCAAGGGCAAGAGCACCAAGGCCTCATCAAAGTCATCTGAGGAGAAATCTGCAATCCAAGCCTTCAAAGAGTGGAGCAATTGGGCCATTAAGAAAGCTAAGGTTATGACTCACTATGGCTTTATTCCTCTTGTCATCATCATCGGCATGAACTCAGAGCCCAAGCCTCACCTCTCCCAACTTCTCAGCCCCGTATGATCTCGATTTAGCGCGTTTTATGATGGATGGATGGATGATCGGTGCCTTCTCGTCGATTCACGACTCAATTTTCTGTTCTATGTGGATTTTGTGTTTTTTCCTTTTTTGGGTTAGTAGTTAGCGTATAAAATTTAGTTAGGTTTGACTATAATATTGGGCTGCTTGTGCTTGGCATGCTAGAACTACAGAAGGCTTGTAATAATGGGGGCGAACTTTTTTAAAAATCTATTTTGCAATGCTTTTTGAAATATTTGATTATGTTATCGCCTTATCGGTATGAATCTTGGTGTACTTCCCTTTTTTGAATTTCTGTCTTTTTATTCAAATAATTGAATGGTTTTATGTTTTATTTGTGCTATCTGATCCTTCAAGACTAGGGGAAATTGAGTGACTTGATGCCATTTTGTGGTGTCTGTTTGTTTTACCTTTTTCTAAGGAGTGGTCAGTTAGTAAGGTTTAGCACCTCCTTGTGGGCGGTGAGTCCTTTTCTTACTTAGGTTTTGGACTCCCTTTATGGGACTGGTTTTTTTCTTTTTTGCTCTTTGTATTCTTTCAGTTTTTTCATGAAAGCTTGGTTTCTCATAAAAAAAAAAAGGTAACTGATCAGGGTTTAACATCATCATTGTATGGCTTGATTTTATCACCTTTCGTTATGTTCTAGTATGCAAACTGTTGATAATGAATAACTTTTTTCTGCACCATCTAAACTCTCCTTGATGTGAGCGTGGGACTCCTGTTAGTGTTCATGTTCTTAATGTCACGTGGTTTTTAGCCTATGCCTATGTTGGGTTATCATTTTTCTTTTATGTACACCGCTCTCAATGTGTATCTTCCTGCTAAGATTCTTAAAAGAAACATTTCTGTAGCCTTGGGTAGGGTTGTCTTTCACTTAGGATTTTTGCTCTTTGTTCATTGGACTTTGCCTCTGTCATCTCTTGAGCTGTGATAAGCCCATACAAACACCTTCCACTATATATATATCACAGATATTATCTTGAGTGGTGTAGGAGGAAGTGTATATGGTGTATTGTTTTCAAAATATTTCTCGTGTGAAATCCCAAGATAGTTATTAATTCTGTAAATCTGTCCTCAATCCCAAGAATGAGCATAATTTTAGTGATTCTAGACTCAACTTGATTTCTACACTACATTTCCACTAGATTTTGGGTACTGGGAATGCTATATGAGTTTAGTTTTGGTTTCCTTCTGACTTGTCACAATTCATTTGCACTGGATTTTGGGTACTTGAGGTAGTTCTCATGGTTTCTTTTGGTAATGCTTGGCTTCTGCTCATCTTAGGAATGGTACCCTGAAGGTAGGTTTTGAGTTGGTGAGGAATGCATAAAGCTTTGGATATTAATAATGGAGAAACATAGCGCTCATCTGACATTGGACATTTGAGAATAAGGTCGAAGCATGCTAAATTATATATTGCCAATATTCATTTACTTATCATGGATTAAGAACTTTAGGCCTGTGGATTTGGCTTTTTGGTACGTGACTTTCTTTCTTCCAAGCTAGTAGTACACCGTTCTCACAAATTAAACAGAAATTATACTGGTTTCCTGACAAACCATATAAATTGTTACCATGACAAACTTTTTTTTTTTCTTTCTTTTTGGAGTTCTACATGTGGGAGTCAAGGGATTTGATCTTATAAACTCGTGGTGAGGGAGATGAATTTAACTAGTTGAATTATGCTCGGTTTGGTGTTATCATAACAAACTTAATTTTTTTAAGTTATGAAAATGATCTAACCGTTAGTTTTACGGACATTTTAAAGTGTCAACTGTTGAACTTCTGATCATAAAATTAAAAATGAACTGGAAACTACTGTTTCATCGAAGGAGTAAATGCCTTAAAGTTGCAAATAGTAAAGCTAAATGTATTGCTTATAAAAAATCATATAGTTAACAAAATATTTAACTAGTTGAACTATGCTAGTCGCAAAAATGAAGC
>JAOANK020000013.1:4295555-4309582 GCA_026257165.2 Telfairia occidentalis
ACAAAAAAAAAAATTGAAAATACAGATAAGTTTAGGAGATTGATCAATTTGGGAGTATGACTGTATAACTTCAATAATTTTGGAGTGTTTTTTTTTTTTGTAATTTTCTCTTATTTTAAATATAAATAAGTTTGATTTTTATCATTGTACTCTGTATTAGAACCTGAATTATGATATCAAATTTAAATTTGGTATTTCTATACAAAAATTGCAAACATATTAGTATTCAAATTTTGAATAGTTGTAAATAAGAGATCCATAAGAACTGATTACTAGGTAGGTAACTGCTGTTCAAAATTTTACAACTTTTTAATATTAATAATACAAATGGTTGAAGTAAAGTAACCCACACATAACTTCCAACGTGACTTTGCTTTCCCCGTGGATTGTGCCCTTTCAGTCTTTCACTCTCTATATCCATTCAAAACTCTTCCTCTGTTTGGAAACAAAAGAAAAAAAAAATGGCGATTCTGCATTCGCCCATTAAACCCCAATCTTCCTCCAGATTCATAACTCTCTTGCTACTCTCTTCATCTTTATGTATAGGTTATTTCTTCGCCTCTGTTGTCTTATTACGCACCTTTCAACTACCTGAAACACATTACGGTTCGTCTCCTCTGTCTCTCCACCAAATCGTGTTCGGAATTGCCTCCAACAAGGATTCGTGGCCGAAGAGGAAAGATTATCTGAAGATATGGTGGAAGCCCAATGTAATGCGAGGCTGCGTTTTCGTCGACGACCTTCCTCCGCCCCAAAACGACGACGATTTTTCTCTTCCCGCCCTTTGCGTCTCTCAGGACACTTCCCGATTCCGATACACTTTCAGGGGCGGTTCCCGATCCGCCATAAGGGTCGCACGTGTGGTTCTGGAAACCGTCGCCGCCGGACACTCCAACGTCCGGTGGTATGTTTTCGGCTACGACGACACACTTTTCTTCCCGGAGAATTTGGTGAAGACTCTTTCCAAATACGACCACCGGCTCTGGTACTACATCGGGAGCAACTCCGAGACTTACGACCAAAACAGAGTATTCGGTTTCGAAATGGGATTCGGTGGAGCCGGATTCGCCATAAGCCAATCCCTAGCCAAAATCCTCGCAAAAGTCTTCGATTCTTGCATCCAACGGTATCCCCATCTGTACGGCAGCGATTCCAGAGTTCACTCGTGCTTGACAGAGCTGGGCGTGAGATTAACTCACGAACAGGGCTTCCATCAGGTTGATTTGAGAGGCGACATTTTTGGTCTATTGGCCTCACACCCATTAACCCCTTTAGTGTCGTTACACCATTTGGATCACATCGACCCGATTTTCCCCAACAAGACGATTAAAGAATCACTCGAACATCTTTTCGAAGCGGTGGAGGTGGATTCTCAGAGGGTGGTGCAACAGACTGTGTGCTACGACCGGTGGTTCTCGTGGACCATTTCGGTGTCGTGGGGTTACGCCGTTCAAATATTCGAACGCCACGTCTTCTTGCCGGAGGCCATTGGCGTACAACGAACATTCACGCCGTGGAAGAAAGAAAAGAAAGTGGAACTTGGATCCTTTGCATTCAACACGAGGGAAATTCCCGATGACCCTTGTCGCCGCCCCACGGTTTTTTATTTCGATCGGGCTTCTTTGGATTGGGGCGGATTAATTAAGAGCAGTTACAAGAAAGATTTTGTGAATTGCTCCTTTGGCCCAGCGTCCGCCAGGAGACTGGAAGAGATCAGGGTTTTGTCTCATAAGCTCGACCTCCATGTCAAGCAGGTAAAATCTCGGCTCCCCGACTGGAGAGACCAATCTTTTTCTTCGACAACTTGATTTTAACATGAAACTGACTTTGATTTGATGATTGTGCAGTTGCAGGCTCCGAGAAGACAATGCTGTGATGTATTACCTTCAACCGCTGGTGAAGTAATGGATATCGCCATTAGAGACTGCAAGGAAGAAGAATTAATTCACATGCATTGACAAATTACATTATACCGATTAAACTTTTAGTCTTTTTTTTTTTTTTTTCTGAATACTGGAGTGGACCGATGTGATGCATTGGTGGAGAGTTGGAGAGCAGACACAGTTTGTGAAATTGAGGGACCATTCGATGGCATTGAAATTTGTAGTAAAGTGGTGGATAGTGGGTTTTTCTCTGTTTTGAAAGGGATTTAGTGAAGCAACCATTTTTGAAAGTTGTTTTCGGCAAAAAAAAAAAAAATGCTATGAATAATATTCATTGAATGTTACAAATATATGACCTTACACGTATCATTCTGATAAAAAAGTCTTAGTTTTTAATCTCTACCTCCACATATTTTTTAACTAAAACAAAGAAGAAAAAACTATAATTGACATATTCTTTTGTTAAAGATAATAGAGTTTTGATTTGAATTTCATCCTTCATTGAACAATCAGACAAATTGAAACCATTCTACTCCAAGAGATTCCATGGATTCTACAAATTTTACTTGACAAAGCATCATTCTCCTTTAAAGTCATAAGAGACACGGTCAATCATTAGATGCAAGCTGTAATACCATATGAACAAAATGAAAAGAATGAGTGTCAATAAGTGATGAAGAATAATCACGAAGTACAATTAAACTTTATGTAAACATCAAACCAATAGGGTAATGATCGTTATAATATATGAGTAAGTTACCTCAACTATATGTTAACTTGAGTATAATTTTACTGGTTAAGGTATATTTTCCCAACTAAAATGCGGTGAGTTTGAATATTCACACTCCCATAAAAAAATTCCTTAACTATATCAATACCACATTACTAACTACCTAACCTCAAGCTTCATATATATTTCCTCCCATAATTATAGAAGATTTTTGGAATCTACGCTTGCATTCTATTTCATCATTGAATAGTAATTTAATCCAATGGATTGAATAATATTAATTTATTTGCAAAAGATTGATCAAGATATGTTCTGATTTTAATATTTAGAAATTCAAAATGAAATATATAGTTTGAAGAAATGAACTGTTCCACAAGTTTGGGCCTAGAGCTCTCTGATTCTGGGCTTTGGTACTCAAAATCTTTTGATTTGCATCATTGTCATATCATAGACAATTAAACTCTTGAACTCGTATCAATTTCTTTCATCTTAAAATTTTCAATTAATTAATAAAAAATCTTGTTTTTCAAAATTCTAAACCATTTCTCTGTCTGCCTGTCTCTCTCTCTAGTCATTTACATTTGGGTCTCCGTTCTTGAGTTCTAATCGTTAATTGCTATAATTTGAGTTAATAATTGTCAAAACAATGACAAATTATTTGATTACCTGGTAGAATTTACACATAATTAATACTTCATAACATCAACAACATAATAATACATAGACATATTATATATCATTTGCAAAAGAAAAATGATATGAGATAGAGTTAAAAGCATGATCAATAGTAAGAAAATAATAACTTTTTAAAAAAAAAAAAAAAAAAAACTTATTAAGAATTTGTGAACATTCACTAATGTGAAAATTAAGGATGGTCCTACACAATCAGTTTTAGAGGGTCAATTCATTATCTTCTATAATTACAGTAATAAAAAATATTTTAATAATTTCTTAAGTCACTTGCGATAAAAAATAGTTACGTGTTCTAGCTTATCTCTACTAAATTAAGAATAACTTTAGCCTATTCACCATCTAACTCATGTCAATATATTATCAAATAAAAAGTAACATTACACTCAGATAGTACAACAAAACTTAAAAAATTAGTTACAAATGAAAAAGAAAAGAATACCAACAAAAATTTTGCTTAATATTTTGTCTTAAAGTACGAAAATAATCTACAATGAATTTGAACTAAAAGTCTAAGAAATATCTCTTTCAATGTTGACACTCAAATAATATGCAAGAAATTCTTCTTTCATTTTACATCAATTGGCGATTGCTAATTGTTAATTACTTCTTTTTTTTTTTTGTTTCCACTTATTTGGAAATGGAGAAAAATTGACACAAGACGAGATGGAACAAAAAAGTACCAATACCATTATGAATATAAAGGGAACACTAGTAATTTTAAATTAAAAAAAATTCCAATATGTGAGTGGAAAATTAACTTCCAGCGGTAAATTGAAGTCGAGCACTAATCTTCTAACTATTTAACCCTCCAAAAGTAGTGAACCTTTTTTTTTTTTTTTTTAAGAGATCAATTTTCATCATAAACTTGTGATTTGTGAAGTTATATCAATTTTAAATTTAAATTTGTAATTTCATCAAATTAGACTCTAATTTTAGATAATTGTTGCAATTTTAACAATCTATTTAATTTAAGCAAATTCACCCATTAATTTTCACTCATTATAGTAAACTCACTAATTTCAATAAAATAAAATATTGTCCAAAATTAAGTTTGATTAATTTATAAATTAACAATTAAATAACTTTATTAGAACTCACAATTTTTAACAAAAAAATTTAGCTCTAATGTCATTTTTTTTAGTACATTCATACTGAGAGCACGCATTTATTTCCTCTAATGTTGTTTTTCTTTATAATTCTGTTCATTTTGTTTATTATATATGTTATATAATTATTGAACTCATAGGCAAATATTTTTTTTGATGATATTTCGAACGTTCGATCTTTTCGTCAATGATATATGTCTAAACGACTTAAGTTGTGCTCAGGTTAATAGGAAGGGGTAGACTATATAATTTTGACAAATTTTTGTGGCCCCATTGCCTCCTTTAATTTCTTAGTAAAATGAAACAAGTCACCAGTGAAAGTCATGAGAAAAAATGATTATATTAACCGATACAAGCACAATTTCAAAAAGTATTTACCGCCTTCTTTTTAAGATTGAAGGTACAATTCTCATCCTACATTTTTAACTAAAAAAAAATCGAATAAAAATTTCTAACAGAAACGGTTGAATTTTGAATTTATTAAAATTTGATGACAAAGTCAAAAATAAAACCTTTTAAATTCCGGTCAAATAAAAAAGGGTAGACTTTACCAAAACTATATTTTAATATTTAAATGATAATTTTTTCTTTTCTTTTGACCAATCATAAATTATAATTTTTTTTTTAGAATACTGCATCAACAGTAGTGATACTTTAACCGTTAAAATATGTTTATAAATTGAACTAGAAAAATGTTTATAAATTATAATCTATAACTTAGATTTGGTTTAAATATTATTTTGGTTGATGTACTTTAAACTTTCCTTCAATTTGCTCTTTCTACTTTTAAAATGTTCATTTTGATTTTTGTACTTTCAAATTTTCTTCATATACTTTCAAAAAGTTCATTTTGGTCACTAGACTTTAAAAAAGTGACCTTATTAGTTTTCGTTTACAAAATTTTAGCATAAAAACTATAAATAATGAAACCACTTTAACACAAATTTCTTACAACATTTCAAGAAATTTATTAAGTGTAATGTTGTGTTAAAATTATGATCAAAGAAGATGAGATAAAAATAATAAAAATAAGGACTAAAACAATCATTTTTTGTTACTAAAATAAACCTTTCAACAATTGGACACAAGCTGAAAGTATATAAACTAAAATGAACAAAGTATGAAAACTAGAGTCTCATTTACTTCCCTTCAATTGGAATGGAGAGAAATTAGAATGAAAATCAATCGAAATAAAATCAATTAGAATGATAATCTTATTCCTTTTATGCTATTTACTAAGAGTTGTCTGGAATCGAAATAAAAAACTCATTCATGTTGTTTACTTTTATCTGGAATCGAAATCAGATAAATGATTGATTACAAAAATAACTGAGAGGATGGAGTAAAGTGTGTAAAACGATTAATAAATATGGTGTGGGCCCCACAAAATAAAAAATGAGAATAAGATTGATCATTTTTTTTTTTTTTGCATGAATGAGATTGCCCACTTTTTGGGAAGTGATTCCCAAATTTGAGGAGCTCCACGTTTGATTCCCATTTTTAATTTTGTGGTAAACACTATCAAACAGAATGAAAAATTTCATTACTAGCCCTTGATCTTGATTCCTATCGAAGAGAAGTAAACGTGACTTAAAATTGAAAGTAGAACCAAAATAGTATTTAAACTCTTAAATTTTTTGCGATTGTTGATTAGAAGATTAAATCACATTTAACATATGGTACAAAAAAAACCTCATGTACCATATCAATAGAAAAAAAAGAAGAAGTAAAAGATGAAATTAAATGCACACAAATCCAGAAGCCAATCAGAAATAAGGAGTTAGGGTTTATTGAATTGGGATTAATAGATAGGTTATCAAATTATAGCTTATTTGGTGGTGAAATTAAAGTTTAGCAGCTGTATCTAAGAAATTTTAATTTTCAATTTGAATGTGGCAGTTATTGTTGGGCAAACGGTATAATACATTGTCAGCAGAATTTTCAGATCCTCATCAATGCTATATTTATGACGCCTTCAGTTTTCTTTTAAAATTACCACTCTTTTCCAACCTTTTTTTTTTCAGTTCACTCCTTTTCCAAACTTTTTTTTTTTTAGTTCACTTCTTTTCCAACCTAACCTAATGTTCAGGTTAAAACTCTCTAGAAATTTATATAAAAATTTGTTTTATTTTCTTAAAAAACTTTTTTTTTTTTGGTTAAAAAACTTCATTTTATACAATTTTCCTATTAAAAAACTTTCAAATGTAAATAAAATACATTTTTTTCTTTGGTTAAATTTTTTCACTAACCAAAATCATTTTATACAAAATTCCTATTAAAAAACTTTCAAATGTAAATAAAATTATATATGTTTTGATTGTTGATAAATTTCTTTTATGCAATTAAATAATATCGTACTTGCATCGGGTGAATTTTTATTTTAGAGTTTGATAGTTGGTTATCTTGATTAATGTGCAGTTATTTGATGAGTTGAAATTTTAAAAACTAATGGAATTGAACTATTGCAAAACCAAAGATATATCTTTTTTACCAAAAGGTTATGAGTTTGAATTTTCACCTCAAACATTGTTGAACTAAGAAAAAAAATGGAATTTAACTATTGAAAATAACTATTATTATCATTATTATTATATATTTTGTTTAAGAAATTATCTTACCAAAAAAGAAAATAAGAAATTATATCATAATTCGAATGGTTAGAAAAACCTATCAAAAATACAAAATAAAACAAGCACATGCTATTTATGAATTTACATAAAAAAAAAAAAAATACTTGAGCACTCGAGCGGCATTTAATTAATATAATTAAGTAATGAAAAGTAACGTTTAAAATTACCCAAAAAATTGTCTGATAAATGGTAATTTGACAAACAAAAACATTGATTGATGCTCGTCCATTTAATTCTCCGTACTAAGTTCACATCAACCAAATACTAGTAAAATTGTCAAACCAAGCAAAATCAATTGATGAAGACATATTTTCTCGATAAAAAAGGTCATGAGTTCGAATCTTCACCCCATATATTATTAAACTTAAAAAAAAAAAAAAAAAACTAAGTAATGGTCAACAATGTCATTATTACAATTCCACAAAGCTAACAAAGTACTTGTACGTTTTTCAATTGTGGCATCAACAAATCCAATTTTATTCTTCCCGACAAAATATAATCAACATAGCTTAATTCCACGAGTTATAATTGATGGTGCTGATCCATTATTGGATAACAAAGTACTTGTAAGGTTTTCAATTGTGCCATCAACAAATCCTATTTTATTCTTTTCTGACAAAATATAATCAACATAGCTCGACTCCACGAATTATAATCAATGGTGCTAATCAATTGTTTTATAACAAAGTAGTTGTAGGTTTTTCAATTATTACTAAATCTTGTGTCCAACAAATTTATTGTAGCCATGACGGAAGAGAAGACCCAAATACGATCAAAGAAGGAGATGATGAAGAATCAAAGGAATTTTAAGAAGATGATGCTAGCTAAAAAAAATTGCTCTAACACACTATAATAAAGTCAGAATAGGAAAAGAGTGAGTTCTTATTAATCATAAAATCTCAAATTAACAAATTAAACTTCTTTTCCCTTGATTTAAATACATGCAATGGCAACTAACTAATCCAACTAATTGGAAAGTTGACACAATAACAACTAACAAGCTTCTTTAGTTAGCGTGCCAAACTATGTTTAAAACTGATTTACAGCTAATGTTTCTAATATAACTAATAAAACACACTAATTAATTACAATCATGCATTTAGTTCTCCCTCGTAAGTTCACATCAACCAAATGCTAGGTAAAAACACACACAAAAAATGGGTATATTAAATTAGTTAGTTACTTTAATAAGAATTAGAGTATCTTTATCTCATTTACAACAATATGAATCATAACACAATTTATATAATGATAAGCAAATGAAAAATTTTTACCATCCGTGTGATAGTTTGAAAATTATGTTTTAAGTGGACTTAAAAATTGACTCATTCGAAAAAAAAAAAACATAATTAACTATTAGACAAAACAAATGATTAACTTCTTTAGAGAAGTTCGTGTTTTACTCTTTTTAAGTTTATACGATTTCTTCAAATTTGATTAATATAAGTTTGTGGTTGTATTTCCAAATAACAACAAATGGATGGAGGATGATTGTTCCTAGATATTTGTTAGGTGTTTAAGCTCATAAGGTTTAAATTTTGTACACATGTCTCGTCAGGAACATGGACACATACACCCAACCAAGAGAGAGCGTGAGGATCTTAGGAAGCATATGGTCCATTGGTTTTTTTTATTTTTTTTTTCCAATTTTATTTTATGAAATTAAGTGAGAGAGCAGTTGCATTGGAATTGGATATGAATTATGATATGATAGTAGAGAAAAACATGTATTATCATCGCAGAAGTCGATAGTCCTCTCAAATGTTGAATTTTTTTTAAAAAAAAATGTTGAGAAGGAAGAGTGGTAGTACCATAAAATGTTAGCGTTAGCAGTAGCATAGCACAGCCTTTTTTAAAAATTAAAAAAAAAAAAAAAATCGAATTGAAGGCATTTCATGTCTCATCCACACGTGGCTTTTCATTTCAACACTAAATCAATTTGTGGACAACGACTTCCCTTCCAATCCAAGATATACATTATTATTATAATTATTATTATCATCATTCTTCTCATTTCCCATATTACCCTCACTCCAATCTCCTCATCTTCTCTGTGGGTGGGTCCCAAGCCTTTTAGAGCTTTTATTCTGAGCCACTCACCCCCTCCTCCTCCTCCTCCTCCTCCTCTCATCATTCATTTCTTAATTTACATTTTTAACCCCCTTTTTTTGTTTTATCAATTAAACTTCCCCTCCCAGTCCCAGGCCCAGGCCCCACCTTTTTATAGCTTTTTGGAAGCAAAAAATATCGGTTCATCGGTAGACAAGTGTGTGGAAATAAATGAGGGTGATTTACATGGGTTTGTCACATAGTGGCAGACATGTCATTATGCTGTAAATCCAGAACAGAGTTGGTCTTCCATCCATTTCTTTAAACAACTACTTTTTCTGGCTATATATATACTCCCTCTGAACCGTTCTGGGGCATGCCTCATTTACATTCAGTTTTGCCAAAATGTGTAAAGGTGTGGAAAATCAGGGAGACCACCACCGTGGTTTCCGCCAGCTTCCGGTGGCTGAAAAGGGGGTTCTGCGTGCGGCGGAGGAGGTGGAGGTGGCGCGTCCGGTGATGTGCGAGCTCTGCGACGCCAAGGCTTCATTGTACTGTCAAGCGGACGATGCTTATCTCTGTAGGAAATGTGACAAATGGGTTCATGGTGCTAATTTCTTAGCCCTCAGGCATATTAGGTGCATTCTCTGTAATATTTGCCAAAGCCTTACGCAAAAATACCTCATGGGAACTTCTACTGAGGTCCTCCTCCCCACCATCGTCACTTGCACCGAAGCAAACCACTGTAACAATGGCAATCTCAACAATTGTTGTTCTGTAATGCTTAAAAAGCCTTTTCTCTTTTTCTGAATCTTACTCCTTAAGATGTTTTCCTCCCTTTGTCTTGTACTCTCTCTCTCCCTCTCTCTCTCTCTGATTCTTTCTCACTCTGATCTTAATATTGCGACTCTGCAAATCAGATGATATAGCAGGTGATGGTGGCTTTTGAAATCATACTTGAAAGAAACTGCGTCGTGAAAATCTCGTTTGTAATCCAAAGTTAACTGATTTATGGTTCATCTGCGTGCTGAAAATATGTTTTCTAATTTGAATCACTGGTGGGTGTGAAAGCAAATCTCTTTCAACCGATCAGATTTCATTCTTTGTCGTATCCCAAACAACTGATCTCTTTGGCTATTTATTTTAACTAGGTTTTTTGAAGAGATTACAGAAGAAAGATATCAGAAACAAACACCAAAAACAAAATCGCCATCAAAGGTGTCGGCAGCAAATTTCTCTGGCTATGGTTTTCTGAGCAGAAAATGCAAACATCAGTAACTGAAAAAATGAGACTCAAGTTGTATTATTATTCCTCAAAATTGTTTTTATTATTCTCTCAAAAACTATCAACTCTGTCAAAAAGTGACCAAAACAGATTACGTGGGAGTAAAAACAGAATAATCATATAATGCACTAATGAAAAATTGAGTTGCGCCTCTGCCTGATAACCAATGGTGTGGGTGAAAAGGCAAGAGGTTAAATATTATGTACTCGTGTTGTCCCTCGAAGGTCTTTATCGCTTGTGTCTCCTGAATGGAAAATTTTCACCATTGCTGCAGTAGAAATGAAGAGACAAACAGAACGTTGTCAAACAAATGAAGAAGCAACTAGTTTCCCTGAGAAAGCTGTTAGCCAATTTCACAAGAAGAATAATGAATATGCCAACCTCTCCAGGGAAATTTAGAACCACTCCTGTATGGACAATGATTGCTGAGACAATCCGCAGATTATAAAAGCTTGTACTGGCTATGGCTACATCTTTATCTACAACCTTTGTGGTAGAAAGTCGGTATAAAGTTGTTAGTAATCGAATCGATATTGCAATATGCTAATCATACAATAACACAAGATAGACAGTGCAAGATCATTGGTTCGTTCTTTTAAACTTTCTGCTCATTCATTTACATCTAAAATTAAGAACTCTTCAATGTTTTAATTAAGAAAAAAATATTGTATTACCTGCAAGGATATGAATATGGAAACAGAAACAAGAAACAAGATCAGAAATTAACACTCTTTTCCGAGATATCCAATTTCAAATTTGATAATCTTGAAAAAAAAAAAAGGTTGCTGATTGGCAACAAGGGGGAGTTTTTGTTCTAGTCATGTCTGGGCCCGTTTTCTACATGTCTTGTTGTTTTGATAAGCATGTAAATGAACCAAAAGGAAGAGATCTTTCTTACATGTATAGAAATATTCAGATATGAGGTAAGGGACCTAGGACCATGATTGAATGCTATCTTTGAACTTTATCATATGATACCAAAGTTTTAAAGGCTAAAAGACATTATTTGTTCATTGAATTAGAATCCAGAGAGATTCATATACCAGGAGATAAATTTCATGATGTGCTGAGCAAAAAATACCTTGTTCTTTATGGCTTTTGTCTTGGGAACCAGGAGTTGAGATTGGTTATCATGGCTCAGAAGTTTCTGGTAACGAGAGGATCATAGTCATAGGCTTCACCTGCTTTTACGAATCGACCTTTAACCCTTTTTCTAGTATCAGCTCTGGCCTTGCGAGATGCATATCTTATTTGCTTTCCAAATCTGAACACGAAGGAGGTGCAAAAATCATCAATGGAATGATTGAAAAGCCACCTCTCTTCTCAAAATTGGCTCATATAAAGTTCCAGTTATCAACAATAAAATGCTAGATAACGACACTGCAAAATCAGAATCTTCATAGCCAACGGCAGAAATCATGAAGATACCTTACTAAACATGTTATCTAAATCATGGCTTATTCTTGCAAAAAAGAGATACCTACGTTCTTGTTTTCTTCTTTTCATTGTATCTCATCTTAGCTTTGTCCCTATTCCTATCCTTTGCTTGTGGACCGATAGCTTCCATACTAGGATCCCACGAGGTTTCGGACAAAAATGCCGGCGATAAGCCGCAGTCTTGATAATCGGCAGCACTGCTTTCACCAGTGATATTTGACAGTGAAAGTGATATGCTTGAATGAACCTGACCAGTAGGAAATCCAATGTTGATATTTCCATTGCAACTAGGATTCATAAGCATGCAATTTGAATTTCCATTTTGAATCGTGTTCATGGAAAGACCGACTTGAGATGATTGAAATCCCATATAATCTTGTTGCCCTGATGATGACGCCTAAAGTAAAAAGAAAAGCTACTATTAGTGATGCATCAAATCCTGAAAACTTAGCGCACAAACACAACCGAGAGCAGAATGAATGTTTTTTTTTTAATAATCCAAAAGATGCAATGGAGGCATCATGGGCGTACGATGCTTGGTCATAAATGGAACTGCACATCTAAATGTGTTGAAAAACAGAGAACTTTATCTTTATACCATACAATTTACGTACCTCAATAGTATTCTCAACAGGGCCATTAGATTCAGTGACTGACAAGTTTTTTTCCATTAGAAGACAGTCCAATTCTCCATCCTCGAATTGGCATTTGATGGTCCCTTGAGGACAGCCAAACAACTCTTCCCCACTTTCCAAGTTGAGTGAAACATCACCAAGATTCAAGCCCTCACATATATCATTGTTGTCATGAGTAGCCATATCCTTAAAATCGGAACAACCCTACAAAATTACAAATCGTAAAATCACATACAATCGCATCAATTGGATCTAATCAGATACGCAACAGAATCGTTGAAGGAAGGAGATAAATAGAAAACATGAATACCTTGGGAAGATTGGAGTCATCGGAAAGAAAAGAGGGTTGTGGTCTGGGGAAAGGGAGCTGGAAACAAGGATTGGCAGCAAAGGCAGACGCAGGGGCGGCGATCCAGGGCTCAAATTTAGAGCAAGTATCGAGCTGATTCAACTTGGCAGGGACCAATCCAGGAGCGGATGGGGGTTCGACATCCGTCAAACAGATGGAATCCGCATTGATGGAGGGAGTGGGAAGTGAGGCCCAATTAGGGGTGGCATCGAAACCACCGGAACAGGAAGGGGCCTCAAGAACGGAAGACCAAATCCTGGAGAACTCGGGCATGGAAGGGCAACCGGTGTAACAATGGAGAACCTGACGGCGGTGACCGACGGAGGAGCAAGCATTGGGGTCCCACTCGCAGCCCTGACACAGCGACAATTTATCATCCATACAGCGCACAATGGCGGGCTGCGCATTGCACTTATCGCACAACAAAGACCGGAGATGGCGTCGCGATAAGGAATTGGCGGAGTGGACACTCCCGTCGCAGTGCAAACACAGACGAGCCGAATCGGATTTACAATAAACTACCGCTCTCACCACTCCACAGAACTCGCAGAGAGGTTCCATAATTTCCTCCCCTTCCGCTTGAATCCTTCGAAATAACAATAATATTATTATAAATGATTTTTCTATTTTTTGATCTACTTTTAATTTAAAATCCCTTTTCTTTTTTTTCTTTTTTCTCTCTTTTTTATAAACTAGGCTACCGAATTTAAGCTCGTGGCGGGAATTCGGCTTTATTGTTGTAATCCTCCAACAGAAAACGTGCTCAACCTTCATATTCAAAGCAACAAAAACGAAAAAAAAAAACAGTCAAATCTATATTCATTTTTGACCAACTTATTGTTTTTATTTTTATATACATTTTTTATTTTTTTACTCCCCTTTTGACTCTATTCATGGCGACGTGGCACTCCTTTTTCGCTCTCCATCTCAAAATATCTACTGTTCAATATTTCTGGTACAAGTATATAACTACTGTAAACACTTTAATTTTTTTCCCCTTTTTAGAACACGTAAAAAGGTTTAATAAATATGTTTTATTTATATAGAATATTACGTGTAGGAGGAGGGATTGAAGATCTGTTTGACATGACTTTTCATTTAATCACTTTTTTATTAAAAAAAAATAATAATAAATATAATATTTATACATTTAAAAGTGATATTATTAATTGCAGATATGTCTTTTTTTCTTACTACTTATTTTGAGAATTTCGATTAATCACTTTTAGT
>JAOANK020000013.1:4309682-4323797 GCA_026257165.2 Telfairia occidentalis
GGTGAATTTCAACATTTTTCTAATATGCGTTGATTGAAACTTTGCTAATGTATGTACTATACTAGGGAGAGATGCATAAAGTCAAATGAGATGGATGCTAGAAGTTGAATCCAACTAAACTAATACCTTTAAAAAAAAATAATAATTTAAGTTAGATTTTCAGAACTGCTCCAATTTATTTTTGGAGTATGGTTGGTTTTGGTTAACTAATTGATATAATTAAGCTAGCTATATTTCAATCATTCAATACCTCCAATCAATATAGGCAAGTTCAACCATATGAGATAAAGGAAGCTTCAACACTTTAATCGAAAATACATGTCTTAACTAATTGTTTGAGTTGACAACTCATCGAAAGTTCACTAGCGAACTTTCGATGTATGGTGAATTTTAATAAGCATATTTAAGTTCATTAGCGAACTTTCTTAAACTTTCGATGAAATATACGATCAATAAGCACAATAACATACGACTTTTCTTAAATTATTTTCTTATGCTCCATGATGTTAAGTTATCATTTATTAATCCAATCGATATGCCACATTATTTAAGTTGTGTTAACTATCGAAATTTATCAATATCAAAATTATTACAATTAAAAATTTAGAGACAATTTTTTTTTTAATTCAGTTGTTAAATAGAAACAATATCAAAACATTTTTGCCGAGCAAATTTATAAACTTAAGGTGAAATTACCAAATTGGTCCATATGATTTGAGCTCAAATGCAATTTAGTTTTGTGATTTTAGAAGTTTAATCTAATTCATATGGCTTAAGCTTGATTTGAACTTGGTTCACTTGGTTTTAAAGTTTTAATTTGGTCTTTTTAATATGAGCTTAATTTCAAGTTACTTCTTATGGTTTGATTAAACTTTAGAAATCATCTTTAAACTATTTGTACTCACTCCAAAACTCATTCAAATTATTTTATTTTTTATTCAGCCATAAACACTAATATAGTCGATTAACACAGTCAATCTAATAAACAACCTAAGCATAGCTTAATTGATTTGTTAGGAGATGAAATTACGGTCCAATAAAAAGTAGGATAAGTGGGTTGTCAAAAAACCAAGCTCACTAAGTCCAAAATATTCGTTCTAGGAAAGCTCCTCACATGGGCAACTGTTACTCGTCACCCGACCCCAAATCCACAATCCCTCCTAGAGCGAGAGGTGGGCAAACTCACCTACCAAAGCTAAGTGCAATTAAATGCTCTTAGCCTGATTTCTCCTTGAGGTTAACACTAACTTAATCTTTGGAGTATATTTGGCAAAGTAATGCAACGACATAGACCTAGCGCTTCGCCTTGAATTTTGTACCAATATGATTAAATTATATACTCCATTAAAAGGTGGAAAGATTAAATTTATAATTTTATGTAAAGTTCAGGGCGAAGCGCTAGGTGTACACCGCTGATTTTGGATATAATTCTATAATAAATTTGAATACGTACAGCATTTTGTAGAAACCCTGTTTTAAGAAGCCCAAAATTGTGAAAGCCCATATGATTTTGGAAAGTACTAGTAGGAGACGAGTGAGTACCGTAGGCGTAGGAGGAGTTGCCGAGTTCAGCACGTCCTCTTTCTTTCCCAACGGGGCGACGGGCAAAAAAAAAAAAAAAGAGAAGTAAAAATCGAAAAATCGAGGCATTAATAATTTAATTCATCACTTCCACCATTGACGCCATCGCTTCTGGTATTCTTCCAAATCCCTCCCTGTACTGCCCAACAACTTTGACGCTCCTACAATTCGACTTCCGTTCTCCCGGCTTCATTTCCTTCCATCCGATTCCTTCTGCTGGGCACCAATTTGACGGTCATATTCTCATTTCCGTATCAGAAGAAGCTAATAGCCCAGGTGTTCGTGTTCTCCCATGGCCGAAACTTCTTCCAAAGACGAGCTACTCCAGCTGATCAAACGTTTCGGGGCTTATCTCACAGTCAAGATGTCTAATTTCTTCCCGATCTCTCTCCACAATCTGGTTCCAATCTCTAACCCTGTTTTCTTCTTTTGTTCGTTTTTCAATAGATCTATCTGAGAGGCTTTAGGTTGCTCCTACTGGGTTTCTTATGCTCAAAACCTTAAATATTTTTATCACGCAGTTTTGTTTTCCGCTTTTTTTTTTCTTTTTTGTGTTGTTTGAAAAGTTTTTGGTTCGAGCTGTGGATTATTTTCTGAACAATTTTATGCTTCAATTACAATGGTTAATAGTTTCTGTTATTCGATTTTCATAATTGGTATCCAATAATTCAACTCGCTGACGAATGGTCTAAAAGATTTCTGTTTTGAATTGGAGCTTTGTGTTACGGGGTGTTAAACCTTCCAAAGCTGTTATATGCGATGTCAAAATGATCGCTATTATTTTTATTCTGTAGTACTCAGGCTTCGAGGATGGTATATTGTGTTCAATTATCATATGTAGGTCCATGCCAATTGACAATTCTTTCGATTGTTACTTCCAAATCTAAATTGTTTTCACCATCAGTTCTGCAATAATTATTCAGAATGTATAGAATCCTTCCACTTGGTTATTATTCTTTCCCCCACAAAGAAATGGTCAGTAATGAAGTGTTGAGCCCTTATGGAGAAAAAGAAAGAAAAAGGAAAAAAAAAATGTCAAAGATTCTTTTGATCTTTTAGGTACGGAGATATTGACGTTGTGTAAGGAAACTGGATTTTCTACTAGTATTTTTATTTTTTTTTCATTTTGGTGTTCATAAAACCCAAAAATAGATAAACGAAACACTGAGTCAAATCGGTCTTTTTGGTCTAGTTTGGTTCGAAGATTTATGGTCCTTTTCATTTGTATGCTAGGAAATTGATTTAGTTTTTGTGCCTTTTCTGGTCTAGTTTTGTTCTAATGTATCAAAATCAATAGCTCAATTCAGTTTTTGTTTTGGTTTAAATAACTTGAATACTTTTTATGCTGATGGTTTCTGATTTGTCTGGTAGAGCATTATGTTGTTTCTCCTTTGTCACAATCTGACATACAAGGGGAAAAAGGGTGATTTGGTGTCTAACCTTATTTTATCAGGACTCACGATCTGTTGGGGCTATTGCTGGATTTGCTGTTGCAATAATTTTCACATGGAGGCTGTTGAGATCACCTAATGGACATCAGAGACGACAACCAAAAAGGCAAACCCCTACACCTAGTAGTTCTACTTCTAGTGTTGGGTTAAATTCCAATGCACAATTGATATCTTCTGGAGTTTGTTCACCTTCAGAGGATTCAAGAGCGCACAATGTGGTTGACGATTTCTTCCAGCCCGTAAAGGTTAGAGCTCAAATTATTGCCAATATCTTCTCTGTACGTTTTTAATTTTGTTCCATTCACATGATATATTTTTAAGATTTTCTTCTCATACCTTTTCCTTTTAGCCAACCCTGGGCCAAATAGTGAGGCAGAAATTGAGTGAAGGAAGAAAGGTAACCAATATCCACCTTCTTTGTCCATTTTATCTTCTCAGAAGTTTCACCTTATTGTGTGAAATTTTGGTGAAATGTCAATTTATGACATTGTGTGAGGGTAAATGATATAATGTAAGAAAGAGTCAACGTTTTGGTATTGAAAATTTGCTCTGTCTAGGTAACATGTCGTTTGCTTGGAATAATTTTTGAGGAAAACAGTCCAGAGGATCTGCAGGTGTATAGCTTTTCCTTATAACAAATTTTGTGCTTGAAACTGCTTTAGGAAATATCTAATTTGGTTTACGTTGTTTTGCATCAGAAACAAGCCACTGTGAGGTCCTCAGTATTGGAAGTACTGTTGGAGATTACGAAATATTGTGATCTTTATCTCATGGAAACAGTGTTGGATGATGAGAGTGAAGTGAGTGCAAATTTATGCTTTACGGAATTTTATGGTTATTCCTACATAGTCTTTTGTGATTTCTGATGTGTGCTTTGGTGTATGGTTTTACCGACAATAGTGCCTAATCTCTCCCCACTCACATTTACTTTCCTGTCATTCTAAGAATATGTTTACGTCGTCACATGATTAGGATGTCATATTATTTTTTCTCCCTCCACTCGTGTAAACTAGGGGATGAAAAATTTATCAAACTGACCTCACTGACATAATTAATGTTATTAAAAATTGACTGAATGCTTAATAAATTTCCTTGAACATAGGAAATTAAAAATTCAAACTCACTTTGCTTGCAATGTGTCCTTGTATGTGCATTTCACTCACCAGCCTGCTGTGTTTGTGCATTGCACTTCCTGCGCATGCCTTCCCTACCACACATGCTGCTCCTTGCTAGACATGCTGCTTTTTGCAGCATCCTTTGTTTCTTTCAGTTGCTCTTGCTATAAGCTCCTTTGGTGCTTCCTTGCGTAGTACGCACACATGCCCTGCACACTGTCTGTTTCAAGTTGTGCATGTTAGCCCCCTACTACTGCACATGCACACATGGGACAATGCCATTGGTCTTCCTAAGCCTGCACCTACTCATTACATTACGTGCATAGGCTACTTGCCCATTCTGTGGCACATGTCAGCATTGCAAATGCCAACACTCCCGTTTTGCTATGTGGGGCACTAGTTTTCCATGGTCCTCATGTCTCTGCGTGGTAAGTCAGCCTTGTCAATGTATCTAGGTGCCCCTCCATTGTCACTGCCCACCAATCAGCCTTAGTATGGGATGGGGTTTAAAACCTTTTCAAGGTCTAATGTCCACAACAAGGTTTTCTTTATTATATTCTCCCACAGTCGACCACCATTCTGCATCTCTTGGTTCAACCATTGCTTTTTTTTTTCCTTCTGAATTTTGGATTCCTCTCCGTGTTCAGTTGTATGAAATGGTTCGATTATCCCTAGGAAAAAATCATTTTGACCTGTCTGTACTTGACTCAATTTGTCAATTTTAAGCTTAAACTTGAATGAGTAATGCAGTTAATACCTCTTCAAAACTAAATCAGAAAATTACTCATAAACTAACTAATAAATTCAATGAATTTTAATCAACAAAACACTCAAGATCGAACCATAGAAATGCCCAAATTGAACCATGAAGATGCTTGAACGTAGCAACAGATTTAAGTAGGTGAAAAAGTTCTCAAACCCAACAATGAAATGTTGAAATAGAGCCAAAAAGCACCCAGCAAAAATAGTATAGTTGAGTTACAATAGTGCTTATAATGAGCCATAATTTTAAAAAACAAATTGTAAACTTGACTAATTTTAAGGGCACTAAGTACGCCATTTATTCAAGTTTAGGGTTTAATTTGATGAGATTGATAGTTTAAAGTTAGAATTGATAGATTGAGTCAGGAACAATGTTTCCCTTTTGGATGTACTTTTAAGGTGGCGTTGGCTGTGTTTATTGCTTTTAAAATTTTATAGAAACATGCTGTCTTCAAATTGATAGTGCTTGATACAATATATTTTTTTCCTGTTGTTTTTCTTGCTGATCTCACTTGCAATATGTTATTCGTCTTTCTAATCAGACCTATAAACTATTTATGCAGAAAAGAGTTATTTCAGCACTTGAAGATGCAGGGGTTTTCACATCTGGTGGTCTGGTCAAAGACAAGGTCCTTAAACGTGTGCTCGTTTTGACTTTGATAATACTGAAACAGTTCTGATGTTTTTGTTTTCTCAACTCTGAATCTCTGAATTACTGAACGTACAGGGTTTAAGCATTATTAGGCTTTTGCCTGCTATATTAGGAAAACCATAACTTAAAGCATTATGTTATTTTTCTGTTTCTTAGAAAAGATATTACAGGAATTAGCCGACGATTGAGAATTTGTTTGATAGTCTACATGTTCCAGCCTTAGAAATAAAATATGTAACAAACAACAGCTTATGTCATCTCTGACTCCCTTAACTGGAACTTCTCTAAAAGGTAGCTGATGTTGTAATTGCACAACAATTGCTTGCTGTTAGCCTGGGGAAAAGTAGGGAACTGGCAAATCTGGCATTTTGGTTTGCTTTTAATTAATTGATGGTTATTTGTAGGTTCTCTTCTGTAGCATAGAGAATGGGCGAACGTCGTTCGTGCGTCAACTGGAACCCGATTGGCATATAGATTCTAATCCTGAAATCATTTCTCAGTTAGCTGTAAGTTAATCACCCATGATCTTGTTACCAAGTTTATTGCTCTCTATCATCTGCAAATATACATGGTGATTATTGATTCCTTTTCTTTATCCATCATCAGAGGTTCATCAAATATCAACTTCATGTAGCTCCAATCAGACACGAGCGAACCACTTCTAATGTTTTCAGCTCCCCATCCTTGGAACACTTCTTTGGAAACATTTGACATGAAACCAGTTCAAGAATGGAATTAATTTTCAAATATTTTTATTCCATTTTATTTGGGCCTTGTTGGTTGTAAGTGCAATGGTTCTCTTTGCGAACTAAGCATCTCAGTTTGCACTTGGCCGCCATCTTTGGTGTTAGAAAAGATAGATGTACCATGTTTTTTTTCTCTCTCCTTTTTGGGGTTTCTGCTAAGATCTTTTGGGTTGATCTTGTGTTATCTTTGGCATAGCAACTTCATGTCACATTAAAAGCTTCCTAATTTAGGTGGTGAATGTAATTTACATATATTTATAAGATCATCTCAGCCATGACGAATACCATTTGGATCACAATCACAACTTTCCCATTAAACCAGTTTTCAGTCACTTTTGTTTGATTGATCTTGAAGATGTCTGGAATAATAAAAGGAAAATGTAGTTTATGCAGATACTTTGCCACGAGAATTAAGCTTATGTGTTATAATCTTCATCTTTCCATACTATGTTTCATATCTAATTATGAATTGAATAAAACGGACTTCGCCCCTTCATCAATCAATTCATGAGTGGCGCCTTTAGTTGTGAAGATGAAATTATTGGATCTTAAATGCTATCCACTTCAAATTAATACTTGCCATTTTGTGACATAAGTTAATTATTAAATGTTTGAAATTAAGAGAACTGTACAAAATTGGTAAATTAAATAGTATTTTTCATGATATATAATTTTCTATCGTATTTTATTTTCTAAAAATGGAGGTACTTTTTGCTTGTGTTGACAACTAATGAGATTAATTTGTCTCTAGGCGAGATCATTTATTCAAGCTCTTCCAGAAAAGAGAGAGAAAAAATAAAATTAAACTATCTAAATTTAAACAATAAAAAATAAATTAACAAACAAAGGTCACACAGGGTCAAGATGGCCGAGTTGGTCTAAGGCGCCAGTTTCAGGTACTGGTCCGAAAGGGCATGGGTTCGAATCCCATTCTTGACAAAAAATCTCGTTTTAAAATTCAGGATTGAAATTATCTAAGAATTTGGAGCCACAGTCAAAGTAAACCCGGAGGCATAGTCATTGAAATTCCTTTACTCAAGAATAGGAACCAAAAACACCAAATCATAAAATTTTTTCGAAGGGTTGTTTTGGGGTTCAGTCCAGCACGGTTCCGTTGTAGTTCTTTACAAAGAGGACACCAACTGAAGCAAGTGCTTAAGAACTCACCGGCGGCGGCAATTATTGCCTCTATGCGCGTGTGGTTGGACCGTCTCTTTTCGTGAGGAACAATGGCGTTCGTTTGCCCAATTGATGCAAAGTACCCAAATGAAATCTCTGCTCTTCTTGCACCTCCTTCACCTCTCCAAGTTCAAGTAATTTCTCTTCTTACTTGAAAACAGTTGTGCCTTTTTTATTTTGATGTTTCGGATTTTTTTGTTCTTCATCGGGATGCTGGGAGATACAGGTCTAGAACAATGACGTAAAACGTGAACCAAAGGGAAGGAATATAACTGAAAGAAGTAGTTTTGTAGACTTTTCTATCCACTTAGGAAAAGAAGTTTCTATAGTTCTAAAATGTCTGTATTTTCGTCTTCAGGAATATTTTGATCAGCTTGTACGGACTAGGCAGTGTCGTGGTCTTCGAGTGAAGCACAATGGAGCTTTTGGAAAGGGTTCGTTTTCGATTGCCTCTGGCCTTCTGAAATTGAATTCGGATATGACTTGTTTTTCGCTACATTGCAACTCTACAAATGAAGATTAATAGCAGAATTTTAAATGTTTGTTGGTAATTTTTCGTATATATATATATATATATATATTAGTTGATAATTAAATTTCTTTGAAATTAGTTGGGGGCAGTAGTTTTTGAACCATTATGGAAATTTAACTTTTGGATACCTTAGATGAAATCATGATTCATGTTTGATGAAATGATAAAAAGTCGGCAATTGAAGTACTATTTTCCGGTGCTCTTTAACTGTCAATGAGACTTATCGTCGTCCTCTATGAATTTTCTGTATGCTGAAGCAATTGAAACTTGAGAAAGACTTTTATGAGAAAAATTACCTTGAAGTTGAAAGTCTCCAGTGAAGCGCACTTTAAGATTTATCCAACTCTGCTTCTTCTGTAAGCAGCGATAAAGTTCCAGGTGGTGATAACTATGTGGTAGGCTGGTACCCTGTAGCAAAAACGTGGTTATCTTGTTTAATGGAAAGTTTACTCTGATTTTTCTGTGAAATGCATTGGGAAGATCATAAAGTAATCCTGTTAGCTCATCGAATTTCATTCTCCGATTTCCTCAGTCCTGGATCAAAATGCTATTTCTTATCATGATCTATGATTAGTGTGGGTCTCACCCCATATAGAGTTTTCATCGCTGTTGATGGTCAACTGCAGGTGTCTTTGCCGATGCTGCCTTCAACGAAGGTGACCTTGTCTTGAAGGACCAAATGCTCGTGGGTTCCCAACATACGTCAAATAAGGTAAGGTTTTCAAAATCTGAAATATGACCATTCTATATCAGTTTGGTAATTTTTCTTTCCAACTATATTGTTATGCTCCATGTTGAATTGCTTCGCAGATGGACTGTTTGGTGTGTAGCTTTTGTTTTCGTTTTGTTGGATCTATAGAACTTCAAATTGGAAGGAAACTATATTTTCAAGATCTTGGAGTTTCCACCAATCATCAATGCGACATGGAGCCTTCATCACCCATGTCAGAAGATAGCTGGGAAACTCAACCAGATGATGACCAAGAGATCGCATTAAAAAATAATGAATATATGGGAGGATGCTCTCTCGGCAGTTCTAAAGGTTCCGTTGCTTTACCCAAAGGGCTTGTGGAATCATTGATGAACGGTGGCCTGTCATTGCCTCACTCCAAAGAGTTTGCCATGCCTCCAGCCATTCCATGTTCTGGGGGATGTGGTGAGGCTTTCTATTGCAGGTAAAGACACTCTTGAATGGTCAAGCACTAAATGGTTCCTACCTTTATTTTATAGATGGATTATTTGCAAGGGGAAGGGTCCTGTACTTTCATTATAATTGCTGTATTGAACTTAGCAAGGAATTTTATGCAGGAACCTTTTGATCAATTTTATTTTTGAAAAAACAATGAAATGAATTTTATTTTTTAAATCAATATATATGTTCTTAGTATTTCTGGAATCTGCATTGACTATAGATGAGTAGAAATCCATTTATTTATGATAATCTATGTTCACTGCTTGAGGAACTTTATTTTTAGAGGGTCTTAACGTCAATTAGCAAGTGAGGTATGTCTAAATTGGAAGTGTCCTGGAAAAAGAGGTATGTGTAAAGTGAAAGAATTTTTTTACCAGATCAGGTGTGGAAATGGTATCAAAGATGACAAAAATTCGTTGGTATAATGTTATTGGCATCCTCCTATAGGAAAACTTGATCAGAGAGAAATAGAACATTTTTAAAGGCAAGAAATTGTCAGGATCTTTGGGCGTTAATCTATTTTATTTCCTCTTCTTGAGGTGGATGCTTTGTCCAAATCTGTTTGAATTATTTTCCTCCTGTTATATATGCTTTATCTACTTTCCTAAGTTCACTTCTATTAGGTATATCTTACGTAAAAAGAAGTCTTATTCCATCCTATATATCAAAAGTGAATGAACCGTGAGCTTAACATAAAATTTTTACTTAATAATTTCTCTGAGAGATTTTTTTTTGTTCTTCCATTTTGGAGTTGTCTGACTGAGCAAAGAAATTGATATAGTGTTCCATTTTATAGTAAATCGTGTGCAGAAGCTGATTGGGATGTATTCCATTCCTTACTTTGCACTGGTGGAAAAACAGAACCATCACGCAGGGAAGCACTGCTAAAATTTATACAACATGCTAATGGTTAGTCTCCAACTTGTAAACTGTAGCTGTCATGTATTTTTATTATTCTCTAACACGAGCCTTTTTTTTTTTTTTGTGAGGGGTTCCTCAGAATCAAATGACATATTCCTCCTTGCTGCAAAGGTACATTCCTCATGATGTGTGTACCTCATGATGTGTATTATATTTATTGTTGTTATTTTCTAGTTGATTTTCACGTTTGGTTCATCCTATTCATTGCGTTGATGTCAAAGTTGAACTATAATAATTTGTATTTCATGAATTTCATGTGACAACGTATATCAAAGCTCATTAAAAAAAATAAATTAAAGAAAAAAACACGTAATGTAGTTAGGCACATTGAAATTCTTAATTTAACCATCTATTTGAATCTTCATACTGGGAAAATTGTAGTTGAATGATAGTTCCAATTTGAAGAAGGCGGTGGCCAACTGAGTTTTGCATTTTTCTTACAGGCAATTTCTTCCACTATTTTGAAGTATAAGAAGTTAAAGCTGGCTCGTTGTGAAGAACAAATGAAATATGGCACATACCCTATTCTCAACGTTGTTGATTTATCTATTCTTTTGGAGGCATGGAAGCCAATCTCGATGGGACATAAGAGAAGGTAATTGCTTTTTGGACCAACTTCTCATATTTGTGCTTTGTGAAATAAATACGAAATACTTTGAATCTCAGCTTTTAGCATAAGGATGAAATGGTGGTCATCCGAAATTGAAATGGCTTTGTTTAATGCTATGTATCATGTGAAAAGTAGGCTGTATCTTCCTTCTATTTGATTTAGTGTTCAGGTTGTGGTATCACCACTCCTTCCTCGGAATGCCTTTTGAGCTCATTACTACCAGCTATGGTTTAAAGTATAGTTAGAGCTTAATCCAATAGAAAGACTACATGGTTGAACTCAATTCTTAGCTTTTAAGATTTATTCTTTTTCCGAGTATGCTGGGGTTATAATCAATGGTAGCTACTAGCTAGTGATTTTGAAAGACGACGTGACGTCAAGCCCTCATTAAACCGAAGACCATAAGCCTTGGAACATGGCCGACTGAGGTGGTTATGGGTTTAAAACTAAAACCCCTTTAGGCTACGTTATTGGGATATTGTTATACTATTAGCATTTGCAACTACCAAATGTTGTGTTGGGTTTCATTTTTCTATTTCATTGAGCCTAGAGACGTTTGGAGATTTTTTCTTTCCTTTTGTTGTTGCAATAATATGATATTCTAATTTCTCGTTCTTAGGTGGTGGGATTGCATTGCTTTACCGGATGATGTCGATCCTTCTAATGAAGTTGCGTTGAGAATGCAAATAAGAGAGATGGCTATCACGGTAAATAACATTCTTTATTAAGTTTACTAGTTATGCAGCTCATATTGATCTGAGCACGACTTTTACATAGTGTGTTATATATAAGCCACGATATTAACCTTGCCTATTAATTCACGTTTGGACACTAACCATGAAATTTATTATTTTCAGTCATTGCAGCTCCTCAAAGAAGCAATTTCGGACGAGGGATGTGAACCATGTATCCTTGCAAGTTAGAGCAATTGATGGGTATATATATTTTCCTCTATGTGCGTTGAATATAATTTCAGGTCCTTGACTCTACTAGTGTTCTCCCTTGAAATCTATGGGCATATAATTGGCATGTTTGAGCTAAATAATCTGTACGTTTCTGTTTGTAACCCTTCTATTTCTTTCTTTATGTACATTAGCATAAAAATTTCCTTTAGATAGTGTTACAACACTTGTAACTTTTAAGCACAACTACTATCTGCAAAAGCTTGTTTGCGTATTAATATCAAATTACGTATGCTTCAGTGATTTGGTTGTAGAATCACCCGTGGAGGACTACTTCTTGTATATTGACGAAATTCCATCTCCTTACAAGGTTAGAATGCATTTCTTATATACATAAAAAATTCTAGCAATTGCTAGCCTTGATGTCTATGATTCTTAATGACAGGAGAAAACTGAGGAAATTACCCGACCCCTTTTGGATGCTCTTGGCGACAGCTATTCAATTTGTTGTCAGGGTATGTTGACCTTAGTTTTCAACTATTCGCAATTTGAGAAGCTTTGTGTTTTACCAGAATGTATGCCGAGTTGAAAGGCAAATAGACACTCAAGATCATTTTTTTTTTTCTTCCTTTTGAAGCGATGGTCCTT
This sequence comes from Telfairia occidentalis, assembly GCA_026257165.2. NCBI lineage: Eukaryota > Viridiplantae > Streptophyta > Magnoliopsida > Cucurbitales > Cucurbitaceae > Telfairia > Telfairia occidentalis. Next base: position 4,321,974 of record JAOANK020000013.1, read on the forward strand.
TTTTCCTTGTTTTTAAATAATGTCTCCTTTAGTTATTAATACTAACAAATCAGAGGAACTTAACAGTACGTATGTCTTGACATCATCTCAGGTACGGCCTTTTTCCCTTTACAGAGTTGTATGAATCATTCATGCTGGCCTAATGTGAAAGCGTTCAAAAGAGAGGAGGTATGTGAAATCAATTTCACTCAAAAGCCAAACTAAATTTCATGGAAGAATACTTTCGATCGTGAAATAGTTGAACGAATTTTACATTATCTGTTGTAACATAATTTGATGGCGAGATTGTTTAGCACTTAACAGAGCTATTTCCTAAATGCGATCAGCAACTATGTGATTTCAGTGATGCTCTCTCATCCTTCTCGAAAGGAGCCCTTTCTATATTTGTGTAGTTTCTTTTTATTTGTTGTTATTTTTTCTGCTCCTTTTGTTTTGGGCTTTCTTCTTTTCATTTTCTCCATATCTGTTCTTTCATTTACCTCTTCCTTAAAGAAATGATGTGATTTCAGTTGTTGTGTTCTGTTTTGCAAGATTGTTACTGAAGTTCTTTTTTTTTATGATCCTGGCAGGATAGAGATGGACAAGCAACCATAATTGCAGTGAGGCCCATCCAGCCAGGAGAGGAGGTAATCGAGGACATTATTTTCATCCTCTACCATCCTAGTGCTTAGAATTATGTACTTAAGCTATTTTCATCTTATCGTTCAGTTGAATATTAAAAAATATATATTTTAGATAATAAGGTATAGTTTTATAGAGTTAATACTTTAAACTTGACTTTAATTATTTAATAGAGTTAGTCACAAAGAAACCTGTCTGAAAATCTACTGATGCAATTAGTGCATATTTTCAGGTTACAATTTCATATATAGACGAAGACCTGCCATTTGAACAGAGACGAGCATTACTTGCAGATTATGGATTCGAATGCAGGTGCCCCAAATGCTTGCAAGAGCATCCATAGGATGTCCATGCCCTCTGGAATTACCTCCTTGATGATTAAGGTTCCAACGAGCTGGGGGAGCAGAAAGAACATTTACTGTTTTAAACAATTATATATTCCTGTTTCAAGAATTGAGCAGTAGCTTTGTTTTTTAACAGATGCAGTAATGATTTACAAATCACTGTAACTTTAACCAAATATACTAAACTTGTCGTCAGAGTGATGATTCCAGATTTGCTAGGTTGGACACCTAGAAAAGAACAAATATAATGAGAAAAATTGATTTGTTATTGCAAATTTGTGTTTTACTCGTTCTGTAAAATCAAAACCTCAAGCAAAGAGGCCTCTTTTAAAAGTTCAGAACCATACAATAGTGTAATTGATTGTATATACTGCAAATTTGTTGATCATTTAAAGCATCCTTGGCAGCAGATTAGGTCCATCTCAGTTGGGAAATTAGCCAAATCCCCTCATCTCCTTGGAGAGTTCAATGGCGTTATTTTTTGCAAGCAAGGTAGATGCCCGACATGATGGCAACTCCAGCAACTGCAACACCAAGCGACGTAAAGATCTTCACAACAGGGATTCGTTTTTGCTCAGGCATTTCCAAAAGATCCTTGAGCTGCCATTTCCACAAAAATATACCGTCAATGAAGCAGCATTCGAGTACTTTAGTTAAAAGAGGAATGATGGAAGCCCAGTGGAATTCCTCAAAAATGGGGAGAGTGTAACCTACTGTAACAGGCTGCTGCCAATTCTTCTTAATTCCATTAAGGTGAGCTTTCCCCACAACCGCTACAACAAAATGATGCTCCTTGGCTACTCTTAGTAACGTAGTCGACATGTACCTGAAATAATTATACAAATTAGATAGGGGCAAA
>JAOANK020000013.1:4331189-4341459 GCA_026257165.2 Telfairia occidentalis
ATGTCCTCTTCTCAAAAGTATTCGAGAACTTAATATAGATGAAGAAGTTAAATCATCTATATTAAATGCAATTGAATTTGAACCAGGTTACTCTTCAGAAGAAGAAGAGGAAATTCTTCAAGTCCATGACAAAACTGATTCAGATTTGTCTCCCCAATCTTCCGACAGTGAAGAATGTCAAAAGGACTGTGATTGTTCTAAATGTCTTCCTTCAATCAATGTCCTCACTAAAGATCAAGAGTTAATTTTCGACATGATCGACAGAACAGAGGATATCAATGCTAAAGAAGCATTACTCCAGAGCTTCAAAGATATTGTTCTCCGAGAAAAGGAAAAGGAAAGAAAACAAATTCAAATAGTTCGGCATCTTCAACCCTTCAATATCAAAGAAATCTATGATCGCTTTGAAGAAGAAAGAGGTCCTGGTGTAACCACTCAAGACTTTCAAAATGAGCTAAAAGATGTCAAACGATGCATGACTACTACAATGGAAATATCCATGAGAGACATGCAAGCAAATATGATCAGTTTACGCACTGATCTCCTCAAAGCCACTACTAGGCAAGGACAATCTGCTTCTCCTTCTATTTCCATTGAGGAAAATCCTAGCGATGATGAAGCAGCCTTTCTCAATACCATCGATAGAATAAAGTTTCAGAAATGGTATTCACTAGTAACTTTAAAAATTCATAGTTATCAAATGACGTTCAGAGCATTGATTGACTCTAGAGCATACCAAAATTGCATTCAAGAAAGATTGATTCCAACAATCTTTTTTAAAAAACTCAAGCAAAGTTGTTCGGAGCAAATGAGCAACAACTAGTTATTCAATTCAAGCTTCCCAAAGTTCATATATGCAAAGAAGGGATATGCTTTCTCAACTTGTTCTTGCTGGTCAGAAACCTCGGACAAGAGCTTATTCTCGGTACTCCATTTTTCACTCAACTATATCCATTTTTTGTTACTGAAAAGAGTTTAGTCACAAAGAGAGGAAAAAAGAAGATCATATTTGAATTCCTCAACACGATCAATAGCAAGGATATTGATCAACTCAAAGATGTTTCAATCAAAGAAACAGTAAATCTTATTCAAAGACAAAATGCAAATACAGTTTCTCCAAGATGAGATTAAGTCAAAGAATATTGAGGCTCGGATATAAAGTCCAAAGTTCCAAGCCCAATTGGAAAAGTTCAAACCAGATTTAGAGAAAGAAATCCGTTCATCAAGCCCAAATGCCTTTTGGAGCAGGAAACAACATGTTGTCAGGCTACCCTATATAAAAGGCTTGGACGAGGCAAAGATTCCAACCAAGGCCCAGCCCATTCAAAATTCTGTAAGGAAAAAATTGATGGGTTACTCAAAAAAGGCTTATTCAAAATTCAAAAAGCCCATGGTCATGTGCGGCTTTCTGTCAACAATCAAGCTGAAAAGGAACGAGGAGTTCCAAGGCTTGTCATCAACTACAAACCCCTCAACAAGGTATTGGAATGGATCAGATATCCGATACCAAATAAGTCAGACCTTCTCAAACGGCTCTCTTCAGCCCGTATATTTTCAAAGTTCGACATGAAGTCTGGTTTCTGGCAGATTCAGATACATCCAGACGATGCGTACAAAACGGCTTTCAATGTCCCCTTTGGACAATATGAATCGAAAGTTATGTCGTTCGGACTCAAGAATGCACCTTCTGAATTCCAGAAGATAATGAATGATATTCTCAATCCGTTTTCAAGACTGTATGATCGTACACATTGATGATGTCTTGATATTTTCAAACAGTGTTGATCAACACTTCAAGAATTTGAAGACTTTTCAAAAGGTAATCAAGATCAACGGCTTGGCAGTATCCCAACCAAAAATCAAACTATTTCAAACCAAGATAAGATTTCTTGGAAATGAGATAAATCTTGAGATCATCAAACCAATCCAACGGTCAATCGAGTTCACCGACAGATTTTCAGATAAGATTCTGGATAAGACGCAACTCCAAAGATTTCTTGGATGCCTTAATTATGTCGGAGACTTTATCAAAGACATGTGGATCCTGTACAAACCTTTATTTCAACGGTTGCAGAAAGATCCTCCTCAATGGACAAACGAGCATACTACAGCTGTCCGACAAATCAAATCAGTTGTCAAAAGCATTCTATGCTTATCTTTACTTCACGATGAAGGTAAAATAGTCGTGGAAACGGATGCTTCAAACGTCGGTTATGGCAGAATTCTCAAACGGGAGATTAACGGAAAAGAAGCAATTATCCGTTACCATTCTGGTGTTTGGAACACTGCTCAAAACAACTATTCAACTGTCAAGAAAGAAATTTTGGCAATCGTCCTTTGCATTCATAAATTCCAAGGAGATATTATCAACAAAGAATTTTTAGTGCGGACTGATTCAAAACCATCAAAATACGTTCTTGAAAAGGATGTTAAAAATCTTGTGTCCAAACAGATCTTTGCAAGATGGCAGGTCATCCTATCTTGCTTCGACTTTCAAATTCAGCCTATAAAACAGACAACTCCCTTGCTGATTATCTCTCAAGAGAGTTTCTCTCTAATGAGACTAACTTAAGCTCTAGCAGCAATCTTCAAGGCAAAAGCAGAGTTAGAAAGAGAAATATCAAACATGAATAGAGGCAAAGCCCTTTCTTCCACTTCAAACTCCAATTCAGGAGCCTCAAGACCTCAAAGGCCTTCTGCCACCTCAATGGAACCCCCATGCAGGCAAAGAATTACGCAATGGAACCCGAGTTCCAAACAGTTCAAAGGAAGAATCGACCTTCTACCTCTTCCACTTCCCCTTCAAACATGGTTATTTTAGGAACCATCGGACATCCACCGAGACCTTCGGCCTTTCTAATCCTACCATCAGCCCCTTCTCTTCAAGGAACTCAAATAACTGCTAGTCAATCATATTCTCAAGCAATTACTCCAACTCATTTTGTTCCAAAACCTGAAATCAAGGATTACCATAAAAGACATCTCAAAACAGAACTCGAATTCGATGATGATAAATCAAGATGATCTGTTCAAAAATTTATTCTCCAAATTTCAATTTTATTCCAGATACCCTCTCAAAGACCAGAACCTACTATGAGTTTATTCTAGTTGACAATAAATCGATCGAAATCCCCCATGTCAAAGAAAGACTATATGGAATTGTAGGTTTGGACCTCAAACCTACAATTACCTCCGTAATTTTGAAAATAATATTTTCAAAACATATGACCATTCAACCATATGACCATGGTTCATATCTGTTGCCCGTTCGGCATCAAAAATCAATTTTTCATATTGGTTTATTCAATGGTTCAACAAATGCTAACTTCACGCAGACGTCCCAAACGTGAAGAAATAGTTCCAGTCAAACGTCCACATGATAGACAAACTCAAAGCTTAACAGACCAAGTTCTTCACTGAAAATGCTCGAATCATGGCAGCCCTTCAGCATCAAAAATTGAAGCTGAAGTGCAAGAGCTTCTTCAACAATTGACCACTACATCTGGTCGATCATCAAAGTCGAAAGAGGACATCATACACTTCGACAACAACAATGACAACGAAGATGACAAAGATATCATCAACCATTTTCTCCACCATCTTATGAATTCTTCAAAAAGAAAAAAATTTAATTCATGTAAATATGTATAATTCCTTTGTTCTATTTCAATCTTTGTAACATTTAACTTGTAAAGTGTATGATGTATATTTAGTCATTTTATAAATCTATATGCTAAAAAAAGTCCTCGCATGTCAGAGATAGCAATGGAGATGATGCAACAAAATTTTTGAAAATGATTTCTTGATCACAATTGGCAAAGGCATTGTTGTTCATACTAAAGTTTGGTTATACCAGACAACACTTTGTGTAAGTCGCATGAGACCAATTTAAATTAACCTGTAATCCACCCAAAGTCATTAACAACTAAAAATTGAGAGAAAGAAGAAAACAAAACATCATCATCAAAACTACTTTATTAAAACAAAGCTAAAACATCTTTTTGTCCAAACATATCAACTTGAAAAATGTAAGGTAAAACTTTTTCTTTATTATCTGTCAACTTTTTAATTTGTTTTTAAGTAATAATTTTAAAAGACCATATTATAAAACTTGAATTCATTAGAATTCCCCATCTAATTATCTAAGATCCCCCTCTAAGATCCCGTAATAGCTTGGAACTTGAATCACTAAATTATAATATATATTCTAAATAGTTGAATTCATTAGAATTTGTATAAGAATTGGTTTAAATTATGTTATTTGAATTCATTTGGGCTCATATTTTTTAGTTCAATGATATGTAGGGCAAAAAAATTCAAATTTGTAACATCCTTGGTAGAGATATACTTCTAAAAATATAAAATCAAGAAAAACGTAAATTTAAACAAACAATTCAAAAAGAATAATAAAAATAATAAGGGGAAAAAAAGAATTTCCAATTCGAACTACAAATTAAAAAAGGTATAAGAGATAAGGAGCAAAATATCCTAGGCATTGGGGAGGCGAGAGCAAATCAGTTGCCAAAAACAGAAATCTGTCTTCCCCGGACACAGTCAACCAATCTCCAAATAGTACAGTACAAGTTGACAATATTTTCGATCATTGTAATAGAGAAGAAAGAAACAAGAAAAAAAGCCTTTAACTACTGTAGAGATCCGTCCACAAAAAAGCATCCAACTGTAGAAAACAAAAGGCCTGCACAAACCTTTCCTTCCAAATTTCCAATATAAAAAAACACAGGACAAAGACAGTCCAGAAAAAGGACAAACCTTCGAAACGAAATGAAAATTAGTCCATCGAGGCTGAGCTTGTAACATGCTCGAAAATGGTTACTTTAAAAAATTGGTGACATCATAAGTTTCTTCTAAAACTTCTTCAAACCACTTTAGTCAAAAGCCCTCTTTAACATTTAAGCACTTCTAAAAGTACATCAAAAACAAGTGAGGTTGGTTTGTTCAACAAGAGCTTACCTTGTTAAATCTACCATCAACACTGGATTTCCCAAGAGTAACTTTGATAACAGGTTTTTCAGATGAGCTGAATCTTTGAGCTGCTCCAGCTTTCTTGGCCGCTTGCCGCATTATCCTTGAAACCACAAATTCATCTTCTGCTATTCTCTTACAACTTGGCATGTCTCTAAAATTGTTGCATCGTTCTGCACAACTTGAATTCCAGCTCTTTTTAGGGGAAAAAAAATCAAGCCCATGCAATAGTAACACTGAGCCAAAGAGATTATCAAGGAATGTGGGAATCACGACGGCAGAAAACGATGCGGTTTGGTTACAAAATGAGTGACATCAATTTGCATCCCACTTTCCAAAGCGATTATCAAACCGCAGTCTTCAGCCGTAGTCAATTCCACTACATGCAATAGTAAACCTGGAGACGTAAGGAACTTGACAACACCCTCCAATGATATTGCACAAATTTCTTTGGAATCGTCGAGAACCTTGTTGTTAACGTTTTTTGGAAACTTTACACAACATGGGTGCAAAAAACTAAAACACAACAATAAAATCGAATTTTTATTATTATTATTTTTCCATGAATGAAGTTTCTATAACAAAAAAAAACTCTGAAAAAGCGAGAAAGACAAGAGTGAAGAAAAATTTTGTTTCCGAATTTACAATTGTTTAAAAGGCAACAAAAAACCCCTCAAGTCGCTATTCTGATTCCTGAATCATAATAATAATAATCTTAAGACACGCAATACGTCGTAGAAAAATCAAAATCTAAACTATTTTCTAGCATATAATATAATTCGACAATCTTCTCCAACTTGGGGGGAAAACAAAATGGCTTATCATTCATAATTTTTCAAAACAATTCTAGAATACCAAAAATTGTAAACAAAAATCTCTCTTTTTTCACTCTTTGTTCACTCATGTTTCTTCATAAAAAAAATCTCCATGGAAAATAATTATGATAATATAAAATCACAGTTTTTAAGAACATTTTTATGTTATGTTTTAGTCTTGGACATTTAAGACAAAACAGTCAGATGGGCTATCCACAGTTAATAGATCCACACAAAAAATTGAAAAATATTATAAACTTATCTGAGCATCAGTTTTAAAAAGCTCGAAATTTGTGAACCTCATGGATTAATCAGCTTTGTTAAATACATATCATCATTTGCTCAGATGGATGTTTCATCTGGTTGATTCATCTTCATCTCTTGTAGACCCATCTTCCGTAGGAATCTATACTCCGGATATTCGCTACCCAATATGCATCAAATCAATCAACAAAACATAACAATAAAATGGATTTTGGAGAAAATATGAGAGCTCCAAGAGCTATAATGTCTGTGGTGTTTCCAGGATTAAATGGCATTGAGGCTAACCATGAATCAGGATGGCCACAGATAAAAATATTGCGTCCGAGCCATTATGCCAAGAGGAACTGTGTATCCCCCAGAATTGGTAATAGACGCAGAACAATGACCTAACACTTGACAACATTAAATCACTCACAATTCTAAACTAAGAAGCTCAGTGGAAGGAGAAGTCGTTTAATATTTAGGCTCACGGCATAACTTAATTAAAAGTTACGGCCACTGCCCAAAACACATCCAAGTGTTTAATCTCATCATAGCTTCATTTTCCGCTAAATGAATTCAACCACATAAATAAAGAGAATACAAAACAAACCGTCAGTTATAAAACAAAACAAAACAATACATTTCAACAAATCTAGCCCTAGGTCAAGCAACATAGGCTTCAGTGTGTGTAACAATCAGATCATTGATGGTAAAATCTCACTGAAATCCGCTAAGATTATTTTGAAAATATCATCATAAGCCCACAGAGTCAAATGCGCAAGTCAGGAAACATCAAAATAAATCAAGAAACTGACACTACGACTCGTAACAATTTCAAGGGTGCTCAGACAGCCAAGGGTATTTAATCAGATCCCGGGTATAGTACCCAGATCAGAAACTCTAGTCCAATAAAATAGCCTCGTCACAGCACTACAGCGCACACAGAAAATATAAAAGGATGATGAGAATCGAACTTGAAAAACAGAGAAACCAGGAGTGAGTGAAATGATATAGATGCAGAAAACGTTCTTCCAACTCGAATGGAAACATCAGAGGGTGAAGAGAGAACGCAGCGACGATGGAGGGACGATGTGAAGAATGAGGTCGAATGGTAAATTTATAGGCCATGTACTGAGAAATTAGGGTTTCTAGTTGTTAAGTTTAGGGTTTTTCTTGATTTCATCCGCACAGCTACTGGGCTGGGCCTCAACATAAAAAGACACAGTCTTGTCTATCTCGCCAGCTGTCATTTAGCCCATTAAGAGAGCCTCTTGAGACCCATGACTTCTGAACCTTTTTTTTCCTTTTTTCCTTTTTCTTTTTTCAAGTATTACGATTTAAACATGGAAGGTGGATATTTAAATCCGCAACTTTTAATAGATCTAATTGGTAAATCCGCAACTTTGTTGAAAAATTAATATAAAATAATTAAAATTTGCCACATCATTTAAAATTTGTCCCTTTAGTCATGTCATGTCATCTTTCTATTAGTCAACTAACGGTCAAATAGGTCCAGTGATCATTTAGATTTATTTTCTAAACCTCAAGGATTAAAGCGTTTATTTTCAAACTTCAGGAATCAAATAAACACTTAATTCAAACTTCATGAACCAAAAATGTATTATGCCCTTGTTTTTTTCTTTTTTAAAAGTTCAACAACATGTGAAAGTGAGAATTCGAACATTCAATCTCTAATAGTCAATAATATATATATTTTAACTAATTGAGTTATGCTCAAATTAACTTAGTAGCTAAAAGTATATAGCTTCAATATTCTAAAGCATCTTTCTTGCAGAAGCTTAGGACAGTTATAGGGGCTATAAACCTAGCATTAAATTAGGTCCTCAATTGATTAAATTAATTTTTCTAATTTATTTAATCTGTTGAGATTTTTTAGCCAAATCGAGCATAACTCAATTGGTTAAAGCATATATCTTCGATCAAGAGGTCAGATGTTCAAACCTCCATCCCTACATATTGTTGAACTAAAAAAAAAAAAAAAAACAGATTTTTCATCTTACTATGATGATAAACTTAGGTGCCCACATGTTTGTTGGGCTTGTAGTTTCTGAAGACAGGAGCCTTTACTTTTTGGTGTCCTTTGTGGCTTTATTGGCTTAACTTCTCTTATAATGTGGCTGGAAGTTTTTTTTTTTATCAGAAATTATAAAAATATTTTAAATATATACTCAATAATTATTAAGGGTTATGTAGCTTTTTTTAATCTACATCTAGGGGTTATAAGGGGCGGCCACAATTGAATAATTTTTTCTTTTAACGGGTACGGTTCTAGTTTCGACGGTTATTGGCATGAGTTTAATACCTCCCCTCCCCAGTAAAAATGTTTTTATTTTATTTTATTTTTTAGTACCTCCCCAGTAAAAAGTTAATTATTGATTCATTAGTATGAAAAAATTAATAAAAGTTTAACTCTCTACCATGCAAATGTAATACAATTAAACAAAGAAATAAATTGATTGTGTGAAATGACACATCCAACAAGCCACATGTTTGGTCTATAGAGGAATTGGTCAACGTTGTAAGATGAATTAATTTTGTTAGGTCCGAATAGAGTAATAAAGTAGGGTGAAGACGGAAGAGAAAGATGTAAATAATTTCATTCAAACAAACCAAAACTTAGTAAATATACTTGTCCCTCCCCTAAAATTTAATTGGTTCTTTTTTTATTTTCAATTTGTTTTTTCGACGAATATAATTGATTTGTTTGTATTAAAATAATAAACTTTAAAATTTGGTGCTTTTTCTTGGAGTTGGAACCATTTCTATAGTTTAAACAATTAATTTTATCCAAAAATCATGTTTATTGTAAAAAAAAAAAAAAAACATTGGGTTTGAGGCTCTAATGTAGCGACACTACAACGGTTAAATGATATCAAACTTTTTAAAATTTGAATCTCAAAAGTTTAACTTTGTATTTGAAAATGATTGATGTAATACTAAAAGCATAGTAGTAACGTGGGAAGTAAAAATACTAACAAAGATCTACGACATTGATATATAAAAACTATTGGTTTAAAAAATAATGATGAAGATTACGCTCCTCACTCAGCTTTTTAGTGATGGACATTTAATTTTTATATATATATTATTTTTTGAAGAGAAATCTAATTTTTATATATTTTTCTTACTACGAAGTAGGAACGATATTGTCAATCCGAGTATAGCTCAATGGATAAAGACATGTATTACTATGATAGAGGTCGATGGTTCGATCCTATCCCCACAAATGTTGAACTTAAAAAAAAAAAGTACGAAGGATATTTAATTATAATTCTTTAATTACTTTCAATTGATCAAACAAAATATACTGCTTTGAGTTTTCTTTCTTTATTGTTTTTTTTTTTTCATATTGCTTAAATGAACTTTTACCCATAAACTTGACAAAGTGTTTTAGTTTGTACTCTAAATTTTTTAATTTAACCGAATTGTATTTTAGAATTTGATAAATATTGCAATTTTTTTTAATTTAAGAATAATTAATTATTGGTATGTATGTTTAATAGATTATAAAACATATATTTGATACGAAATTGATGGGACTTTAAAGAAATAACAACACTAAAGTTGATTTTTTGTTCAAATTTATGAGTTTTAGAAATTTGTCTAATGGGCATCTCGTGCATTAACCGAACTTAATTTTGTATTCTACTTGATTTTTTTCTTTTTTGAAATTAGTGAATTTGAGACTTTTAGTTAGAATTAGTAGGTGAATTTAACAGGAATTGGACGAAGGGTAAACTATAATACTTGTTTAAGTTTTTTTTATTTAAATTGATGAAATTGAAAATTTAGAATAAAAATTGATGCATCATGTCAAGTTTAGGATAACAACTTTTTTTTCCCTTCAAAAGTTTATAAGAACTTTCACTAAATGATATTGTAAAATAATGTGATAAGTAGAGAGGTGGACAATTGTCCTCTTAATTTGTCATAGATACAAAAAATAATAGTAAAAAAAATAATGATTTTAAAGTTTTAAATTTAATTTGCCATCTCAATTTGTTAGAGTTAAAAAAATCATATATATAAAGTTTGAAGGTAAAATTTTATTGTTCTTAACAAAAATGTACAATATCACACTCTACTCATAACTCTTATATTTTTGCCAAATCAACCATAACTCAATTAGTTAAGACATATATCTTGAAATCAAAAGATTTTGAGTTTAAGTTTTCACTCCCACATGTTGTTGAACTAAAAAAACT
>JAOANK020000013.1:4460880-4471326 GCA_026257165.2 Telfairia occidentalis
TTATCTTTTAGTCCTATGCTATTAAATTAAGCCCAAAATTCCAATAACCAAATTTAAAAACAATTAAAGTTAGACTAGTGTTTTAGGCTCCATTTACTAACCTTTAATCGGAATCAAGGAATGTCATTCCCTTTGATAGTGTTCATATCAAAATTAAGGAATGAGAATAAAACGGGAGACCTACTTCAAATTTGGGAATCACTCCTCAAAAAATGGGTAATCTCATTCCCTCCAAAAAGGTAATTAATTACATCCTCATTCCCTATTTAGTTGCTCTCCGCCCTCTTTAATAATTGTTATAGTTTTTTAATTGATTAGAAATACAAAAAATTATTTTTGTAATCATCATTTCGATTCCAAATGAAAGTAAACAACATGAATGAATTTTTTATTCTAATTCCAAAAAACTCCTAGTAAACAGCATCAAGGTAATAATACTTCCATTCCAATTTCTCTCCATTAGGAATAGTTCAATCTCCAAAGAATTACGTAGAGAATCTCTCACTTTAATGGCTTAGGGAGAATATTGGCTCAAAAGATTGGAAGGGAGGGAAACAGAGCACAGAAGTTCCCATCTGGGCAACAAATCTTTTCATTGGCCATCAACTTTCTGTCCTTGGAAAGAGAGTGAGAGATTTTGACCCTCTATGGCTTTTGGCCTATGATATTGAAAGAAGATAATTCCCTACACTATCAAATGCCTACATACCCATTATTGGAATTTTCACTAACTTTTTTATTTGAATTACTATATTTTATTGCATTTAATAGAACTTAGAACCTATTAATACTTTTAATAATAAAAAATAAACAATTTTAAAAAGTTTGTAAAAATTGTTCTTAGATTAGTGTATAGACAAGTATTGTCCAAATTAAAATATGAGGCATAGTTTTATGGAAGGAGAAATTATCAGTATTAGAATAACATTAGTCAGTAAGAATGTTAGTTAGACCTATAAAACTATTTTATTACACAGTTTTAAACCTAACCAATATGCAAAAATCTCTTTGTATGTTTTTTTTTTCAACTTATGATAGAAGAGTCCCAATTTATATACTCTGTACACAACATATCAACAAAGATTTTTGTTTATGTTCTAACTTTATAAACGTTTTTAGAGGTTCAAAAGCTGTTTACAAAACAGTTTTATAGTTTTTTAGAATTATCAATTTTATTAAAACATGTATGGATAATTATCATTTTTAATTATTGTATTCTCATGAATAAGTACGAATATGTGAATATAGAACTTCTCGAAAATAGTTCTTAAAGAAAAAACACATATGTTCACCAACACTTTAATTTTAAACTTAGAAAAGGTTTTAGAAAACCACGCGAATCATTCGCTTTTAAGAAAAGAGAAATGTTACTCAGAGAAAATATCTAATATCATTTTTTTTAAGTATAAATTGTCATTGAATTACATAAAATCTCAATCTTATTCCTGGACTTTTGAAGGAATCTTCTACTTAGACATAATGAAGAAGGTTGACATTATATGTTCATTAAACTTTTTTATATGTTTAAAAAAGAAAGGATGAAGATTTGAATATATCTTTAAAAAGTTAAGAACGTTTCAACCAATTTTTTTTTTTATAAATACTAAATATTTTGACTATTTATTTTTGTTTAACAATAGTAGTGTCGAATCATGAACTTTTAAGATGGTAATATATAGAGTTTCTTATCTCCTAAACTATATTTAAATTGATAAATATTTAATTAATTAAACTAATTTTTTAGTCCAATAAAGATTGGAACATTCATATTTTAGTAATTAATGAATTAAACTTTATGTCGGGGTTGGCACCAATTCAAGTAACTTTAAGTGAAAAAAAAATATACAAGTTAAAAAGCGCACAATTACTTGGGAGGGTTCACAATTTATGAGGACAGTTTGGTAATTTGGTGGTATGGAGAAAGATGACGGCTTGTTAGTCTTCTCTCTCACCTCTCCTCTGTTCAATTCAACTCACCTTCTCTGCAAAGGCGTATTACATTGTCTGCAAATCGAGTGTTAGAGAGAGAAAGAGAGAGCAAAGCAAGGGATAAAGAAACGAACAAACTAGAAGTATAGAAAAAGAAAAACCAAACACCGCCTTTATTCTGATTTCTGATACTTTCACTGTTCATCCTCAACTCTTCTTCTCTGCCTCTGTTTCAATTTGTTTTTGTTCACAAAACTTCAGGCGTTTGGCCCCCTCCTTTTTTTTTAGCTCGATTCGGTTCGCTTTTACTGATACTCATGGTTGTTTACACGGCGAAGTTGCTAGGAGCGATATAAAAGGCCAAGAAGAAAAATGTCTTGGAAAGGCAAGTCGGATCATCATTCTACAAGAAGTGTTATATCCCAGAAATGGACCCTCTTCCTTTGCTTAGGGAGCTTTTGCTCTGGAATGTTCTTCACCAACAGGTTTGGAACTCTGATTGTTACTTCGAGTACCCGTTTGTGGGGAATGGTTTTTGTTGTTTGTCTTGGCCTCTGTGAAATGGGTTCAATCTTTGTTTCTTGATTTCGTGCATAATTTTCGATTCTGGGATTGTGTTTTATCGCTTTGTTTCTATCTGGAACTAAAACTGTGCTGATATTTACATTGTTCAAAGTTTGTTTTCACCCCAATTTTGGGAAAGCCTCCCCAACTCGATCATGATTTTTGGGAATATTTATCTTCTTTTCAGATGTACCCTACTTTACTCGGATGATCCAAAAGGGCGCGTGTATTGAAATTTTGTTTTCTTCTTTTTCTTTTGGTTTCTCTCTCCTAATAATGTATGGGAGTTTGGTTGGTCTCATGTTTTCTTCTTTTTCTCTTCTTTTTGCGATGCAATGGCCTAAGAATTGGTATTATCAGCAGAGCGGAAAGCAATTGCATATCTCAGTTTTTGTTACTGAAAGTCTAATTATTTTGTCCATCTATGTTCCCATAAATGAACAAATTGCTTGACTCTGGCTAATATTTCGACTAAATTTCTAGTAATTTTAATTTTGCTATAAATTCTATTCTCTAGTCACTTTTCAATTTGCAGCATGGAATAAAATGATGATATAGAATTGTGGGTGAGTTCATTGACAGCAGATTGATTATTTCAATAAAGTGCTCTCGATGAAATTTGAAATATAATTGAAGAGTGGGTTTCATTTTATAAATTTTCTTTGAGTTCATTTTTCTTTTGTCCTTGTCGAATCTCCTGTGTCTGAGTACCCTCTGTATTCAAGGAAATCACTATAGTACCAAGATTCCCCCCCTCCCCCCAAAACTCAGCTGATTACCAAGTCTAATTGCTTTGAGGAAGAAGGTTATCATGACTGATTACACAATGGAATTTCTTGCAGGATGTGGACCATTCCTGAACATAAAGGTATGACACGAACAGCAACGTCAGAAGAAGCTGAGGAATTGAAATTAGTTTCAGAGGGTTGTGACCTAAAAACTGTATGCATCTTCAAATTTCTCTTACTTCTTCAGTGCTATAAGGAGCCTGCTAGTGTAATTACTTTGGCATCCGCATATTAACTTCTTCTTCTTCTCTCCCCTCCCCTCTATTTCTCTTTTTGGATTCCTGTAGTTACATCAGAAGGAAGTTAATTTTTCATCTAAAGACATTTTTGGCAAGGTTTTTAAGACTCATAATGCTATACAGTAAGTACTTTTTTTTTTTTTGGATTTACATGGGACCTAATACACTTTAGCTATAACTAACTTATAAGGTGTATTCATGCAGCACATTAGATAAGACAATTTCTAATCTAGAGATGGAATTAGCTGCTGCTAAGGCAGTACAAGAATCTATCCAAAGCAGTTCACCTTTATCAGAAGTTTCAAAGCAGACGGATACATCTGGAAGAAGAAAGTATTTAATGGTTGTAGGAATCAATACTGCCTTTAGCAGCAGGAAAAGAAGAGATTCCATTCGGACTACCTGGATGCATCAAGGTTTGGATTCTTTTGTTTATTTTTTCATGTGTTTTTAGCTAATCCCATATTATTCTTTCTAATTATGTTCATTTTAGTAAATCTCATACTATTCTTATGATTTCCATCTGATTGTTGCTTCTGCTTTTCAATTTTGTTAAAAAAGGTGAAAAAAGAAAGAAGTTGGAGGAAGAGAAAGGCATCATAGTTCGCTTTGTCATTGGCCATAGGTCATTTTCCCATCTTCTTCAAATTCCCTTTGATGTCAAGTTCAAATTAGGTGGTATTGAATGATGCTTTAGTATGTTCGTTGTTTGAAATACGTTGCCTTCTTCTCAAGAAAATCACCAGATCTGAGTGCCTTCATTCTGAAAATGATGGAACTTCTGATAAGTATTTGCTGTGGCAGTTATTTAAAAATTGCCAGCAAGAGAACATTTTCTTTTTTTATTTTAGTTTAGTTGCTTTTAATGGAAGCCAAGGATTGTGACTGCCCCGGTTATATTCTTGGATTTTCATAATGTAATTTAATATTTTATCCCGCTATTGAACGACTGAAATTTAATTTAGAGATCATTTGAGTCAAATGGATAGCAGTCTGATTCTGATCTGCTCAACATTATGCCATTGAGTGGCTGATATTCGCGTTCCTTCGAATGGCTTTAATGAATGAAAAATTTCTCCTTCTGTAGTACCACATCGGGAGGTATTCTTGACAGAGCTGTTGAAGCAGAAGACAAAAAACATGGAGATCTCCTTAGGCTGGTAATCTTTTGCGCCTATCTTCCTCGTGTTTAAAGTTATGGTAGAAGCCACGGTTTTCATTCCCCGCCGTGCCCGGTCAAGTACTATGCTCTTCACGCTTGTTTATGCCATTTGTGAGCAGGACCACGTCGAAGGTTACCTTGAATTATCTGCAAAAACTAAGATATACTTTGCTACAGCCGTTGCTTTATGGGATGCTGACTTTTACGTGAAAGTCGATGATGATGTTCATGTAAATATTGGTATGCTAATTCTGAGAGAAATTTAGAATAAGAATTGAATGGAAATTAAGTTTCCTTCATGCATATCTATACTCGGTCACAGGAACGCTTGGTGAGACATTAGTCAGACATCGACCCAAACCACGAGTATACATTGGATGCATGAAATCTGGCCCCGTCCTTTCACAGAGGTTAGACACTTCCTCATTTTGCTTTCCCTTATACAGTCAATGTTGAGCTCTCAAACTAGCTAAACTATTCTTCAGGGGAGTGAGATACCATGAGCCTGAACACTGGAAATTCGGAGAAGCTGGAAACAAGTATTTCCGTCATGCTACGGGACAACTATATGCCATCTCAAAAGATTTGGCTACTTACATTTCAATAAACCAGTAAGCTTCAACATTTCATGTATTTGAGAGATGGTCTTTGGGAATGTCCAATTATATATTTCCACAAATGTGTTTGTCTATTATGTTTTATCTCAGGCATGTTCTGCACAAGTATGCTAACGAGGATGTCTCCTTGGGATCTTGGTTTATTGGACTCGATGTCGAACATATTGATGATCGAAGACTCTGCTGTGGTACTCCACCTGGTACAGTTTTTCCCACAAATTTTATTTACCGTTGTGCGGGGGTGGTGCAAAAAGAAAGGAGTTGTCCATGGATGACAAATTTCAATTAGGTCTAGTTTGGTACCTTACTTATCATTTTGCTGAAGAATATTGGTTCAGAAGTCAAATCCAGTGTTTGTTGGCCCCCAGCTTCTTTCTATCGTTTCATTCCCACCTTGAAAGATACTGCATACCAGAATCATAATTGAAATTGTATAGAATAAGAGACCGCTAGCTATTTTGATTACTATGTCTTTTATTGAAGGTAGGAAATTCCCATCCAGTGGGTGCTGTGGGTATTGACCATAATCAAGGTTACATAAACCAACTAAAATTAGAATCTTGTGCCATAATCTGGCATCCTAGGGTAAAATAATCGTCTTCAGGATCGTATTATGAAATATTTGAAACTTGAACCGGGAGAAAAGCCAAATCAAATTGCTGATAAAGTTTGGTATACAGTTGGCCTTTCATTACTACTCTGCAGATGTAGAAGCAAAGTCTACCTGCCTTCTGTTAATCTGAGGGTATCAATGTGTTGTAGTTGCAATTTTTTTTCTTCTGGTGCAGATTGCGAGTGGAAGGCTCAGGCAGGAAACATTTGCGTTGCTTCGTTCGATTGGAGTTGCAGCGGGATTTGCAGGTCTTCTGAGAGGATTAAGGAAGTCCATCGACGATGCGGAGAAGGCGAGAATGTACTATGGAGTTCCACTTTCTGAGATGCTGCTTGGACTTTTTCCAGACTTGGATATGATCTTGTTCACTGTTGTTTCTAATAGAAGCTTGCTAATCTTGTACGAATACAGAGATTTAACATCACAACATATATATATATAGAGAGAGAGAGATTGCTGCATGAGCCACCTCCAATTTTGCCGAGGGTCGGCTGAATCAGCAGCTGAAAAAGGAAAAAAAAAACAAAAAAAATTCTTTGTGGCTATGAGGGGGAATGCGTAAGTTAATAGTTCCCCCTATTGTGACGAAGGACATGATAATAAATACATATTCCATGGCTTTTTCAGATGGCTCAAGTCACTTTCTCTTGATATTTCGGAAGTATGATGTACAGAAAGCTTTTCTCGCCCCTGTTTTCTTTCCCTACAATCTTTTGCATCAATTTCATTCTCGTTGTGAGGGCGAATTCAAAAGAGATTTTACACGATTCTTGACAGGAGGAGATAAAAGATGACACATCACTCATCTAAATTAGAATCTAAGCAATCATATTAATGAATTTGACCTTTCAGCTCCATTTGTCTTATACACATGAAAGATCAACTTAAAGTAGTAGTCAAGCATTAGTGTTTTCTCTTCGTAAATTTGCATATTTAACTAGTTTTCAAAGAGAGAACTTTAAACAGTGATGTTCTTTCCAAGAAAAACTTGGAAAAAAGATGAACTAGGAAGGCAAAAAGGGCCAACTTTGCCATAATAAAAAGGAAATTTTCTCCAAGCAGTAAAGAGTGGGTTATATTCTAGTCTGGTTATGCATTGCCAGCTTAAGGCAGAATGGTGATACAGTTTAAACAATGACATGGCACCTAATTTGCAGCAGAAATTGGAAGATTTCATTTAAAAGAAAAAAAAAAAAAAAAGAAAAGAACCAGAAGTCATGACAGGACACTAGACGACATGTTAAAATCAGAACCATGAATGGAAATTGAGGGTGAATCTTTGTCTTGCAGCTTATTAACCTTTCAGGCAAAGCAACCCGAACGACAAGATTTGGAGTCTTTCGACCTTCTTACATTGACAATAATGTCCATTTCCTGTCACTCTCCCAAACAAAAACATGAGCATGACAATGTGATTATTAAACATTAAATAAATGACAATATTACTACTTCTAATTACAAATATCAAAACAAAGAAATCCACGTCGCCATTGAAACATGTGGAATATGAAAGCCTTTTCCCTCGTCCCTTTCAATAGTAAAATCAAGAGTGACAAAAAATAAGAACACCATATTCTCTTTTGATGGAAGATACAGCACGTGATATTGGCACGGCTCAATAAAAAAGAAGAACCCAACTGAAACAGAGCACTACTTTCTTATTGAACCGGACCAACATCTCGTTCAAAAACCACCCCATCAAAAAGTTAATCAAAACCAAATGAAAAAAAAAAAAGAAAAAAAAGAAAAAGACACGACAAAAATCGACAGACGGAACATCAGTTTAGAAAGTCTCCAAGTGTTAACAATGAACCATCACTAACAACAACAATGGAAACTTGCAAAAACCTCAATAACTTGAACATGGGAATTCTGATCAGTAGACAGAGACACACAATGCATAAAATCCCACCTGGAAAAGTTTGTCTTTTGCAAACCCACAATTTCAATGTGACCACAAAGAGACAGTGGCTTTCTTTTTCTAGAGAAAGATAGAGATTCAAACATCTTTTGAAGATGGCAATGGGAACTTATGATAGAGAGAGAGAGAGAGAGAGAGAGAAACAGAGGAAATGTTTAAGAAGGAAGGGAAGATCCAAAGAGATCATAGAGAGAAGAAGTTGGAGAGAAATGGGTGGGTGTATTGATGAAGTAGCATTAAAGTTTCAAACAACCCAACAAGGAAGGAGGTTGGAATATTAATTAAAGAAGACAGAAAGATAGATAGAGATCGAAAATGGTGAGGAAAAAAAAAGAGGGCCACAGAGACAAATGTGAGAGCATTGAATGAGGGCATTTATAAATGATGGACAGAGGGAAAATGGAGAGGGTAGGGGATGTTTGGTTCTGTACAATCACCATTAATGTCATAGAAAAAAAAAACACAGAATCTTTATTCAACTTTTTCTCTTCGTTTATTTTTTTTCGGGTACCCTACAACTTTAACGATGAGCCGCTGTGTTTCCTAGGTGAATTCAATTCAATAAACACCCCTTCTTGTTTGTCTTGTGTTTTGTAATGGCGCTTTCTTTTCTTTGATGAGTGTTTTTCAATTAAGGTTTGTTTCTCTCTCTTCTCTCTCTCTCTCTCTTTTTAACTGTTTCAGAAACTTAAATGCCTTCTCTCTTCAATCTTCCTCGCATCACATGTTTTTTCTTTCTATCTAACGTGTGGCTTAAGCGATTCTAGTAACGCTATTAATGGAGGCGTTTTTTTTTTCTTTACTTTGTTTTTTATTGCAAGGTTGTTGTCAAATTTATTCCTGCTAATTAGATCTAGAATTGACTCCAGACCGAAAAATGTGTCTTTTTTTTAAAACCTTTTTCCCGTTCTTTAACAAACCTTCTAAATGATTAACTAGTTCTTTTATTATTATTATTATTTTAGATTTAGGTCACTTGGATTTGACATAGATAATTTTGAAAACTAATTCATGACAACATATGCCTGCTTTGTATCCTCTAAATATTATGAGATACAGTAGAAGAATATTGTAAAATTTGAAAATTAAGGGTAATTTTTCTTTTCTTTTTGAGTTCAACAACATCTAGAGTAAAAGGATTCAAATCTATGACTCTCTTAATCATAAAGATATGTCTTTAATCAATTAAGCTATGTTCAGTTTGGAAAAATTAAGGGTAATCTAACTGTGTGTTTGATTAGTAATTTGAAAAAAAACAGATTCAACAAGAATGTAGTCATATATATTTGATAGTAATTTTAGGTTTGGATCTCAAGTTAAAAGTGTTTAGTAGTATATTCATAAATAATAAAAATAGTACATAGTTGTTACAAACAGTTGAATCTCATATATTATTAATTAGTTTTTTAGTTCATATATTATTAATTAGTTTATTAACATATTTTTATGTTATAAATTTTGTATAATTAGCATTTTACAATATCATATAGTTTATACCATGATAGGTGTTTATGTCAAAATCTCAAACAATGACAAATTTGTTGAATAAGAGAATCAGATAATTTGTGTCTGCAAAATAAGGAAAAAAGTGAGAAGAGGTGTATCGGTAAACCACACATCCTCCAATGCTCAAATAAAGAAAAAAAATGAGTTATCGCTAAGCCACGCATCCTTTGATGCTCAAGTTAATTAGAATTGGGTTTGTGAATAATCTAAACCATAAAAGTGAGGGTTTAGTTACATCCCTTACATGTGAGACATCAATGCCTCTTATTTATAGAGCGGTTTACCTAGGCTTCGGGCAAAATTTTGGAAAGTATTGAGATCCTAGATTCGTAAGAAAAATATCTCATGGCTAGGCTTCAAATGAGATGGATCAAAATCTCCTTCGATCGATAATTTCATACATAACAATATGTTGTTATACATATTTTAATATTAACAACAAATAAAATGAATTTATAGCATGTAAATAGCATCATTCTACTTTCTCAAATTTAAAATTGGAAAAGATTAAAAATTTTAAAAAAATATTTTCAAAATTTCTACCACAATTTTAGAAATCAAATGCTCGAAATTGATATTCATTGAATCTATTTGTTTGAAAATGAAAACAAAATTCTAATGTGTAAAATAATAAAATAATAAAATATATAATTTACATTTTAATAATAATAATCTATTTTAATGTATTCTATAATAAAATAATTGAAAATGATAAATTTTATTATTGTCATTTTTTTCTTCATTTCAAAGTTTTTTTTCCCTTCTTTTAGTAATCTTCATTTAAAAGTAAATTGTTTGCGCATTACTTTCAATAAATAAATAAATAAATAAATTCTTGACTAATTGTAATGGGTAACAAAATAAAATTTTTGAAATTTTGAATATTCCAATTTTTCCCTTCTTTTAAGTATATCACCGATATACTTAATATTAGGTATATCGTTGATATACTTAATACAAAGTTTATCACTGATATAAGATATACCAATGATATACTTCATCATATGAGTTATGATAAAAAAAATATTAGTAATATATTTCCTCTAAGATCTATAAACATTAGGTATATTATTGATATACTTAATACAAAATATATACTTAATACAA
>JAOANK020000013.1:4494990-4512884 GCA_026257165.2 Telfairia occidentalis
AGTTCGAACAAAATAAAGTTATTTAACCTTATCTTACTTCCATATATATGTCATTTCTTATTTCATATATTTAATACACTAGAAATTATTTAATATAATTAGTACAATATAATTGACACTTTTAAATCTTCAGATGATATTTTTTTCTCTATGGTAGGTAGAATAAAGCTAATATGAAAATAATTTAAGACTAAATATGAAATACTATAGTAGTAAAAATTAGGTTAAAAGAGACAATTAATCCTATGCTTTCAAGACAAGCATTTAATATCTAAATTTTAATGTGTAATAATTTAATCCATAAACTTTAGTATTTAACAATTTAGTTCTTTTCATTTTAAAATAAAAATATCTTTTATACAATTTATAATGATTTTGTAATTATTATAAGTAATTATTTAATCTTTTGCTTATTAGTCTCTATAAATCTGGTCTTAAAAAAATCTGTAACATTTCAATGTAGTTTTTATGGTCAAGACTATATGTGTGTTTGATGTACCTTTGAAAAAAAATATTTCTACCCAAAGAACTTATTACGTAAAGATTTTTTTTTAAAGTCAGTTAAATACTTCTTCTAAAAGAGATTTTAAGTTTTTATTTTTAATCTAATTTTTCAAACCACTTTTTTTCATTGAAAATTTTAAAAATGCTTTTATTTGATAAATTTACTATTTAAAATTTTAACAAAACACTGCAAGTAAATATAAGTTTTATTTTTTTTATTTATGGGAGTGACCCACCATGTTTTTTGATCGAGAACGATATCAAGTTAGGCGAAAAAAAAGTCATCGACAAGCATATTTGTTTAATGTTTACTTATTTAGTTATTTTGACATTTTTTTTCCCGATAAAAGTAGCGTCGATTGAATTTTCGGACCACACGTTGGAACCGTCGGGCGTTCAAATGCCAAAAACCTGCCGAAATACACACAAAAATGCGAGGGGAAAAAAGGGAAAAATCTTTGCTTGCTTCCCCTCCACAAATTTCAAAAAGATGTTATCCGAAACCTATTTCTTCTCCAATTCTTCTCCCCGTTCGTCCACTTCTCGCTAAATCTCTTTTTATACTGATAACCCTCAGGAACTTTAAAAATCATGCTATTAAATCTCTCGTCCTCTCCAGCTTCCACTTCCTTCTCTGTTATTAAATTAGCGAATTCGAAGTCCACGATCTCAGATTTTTCAGTGAAGTCAAGGACTCACTTCTCACGATCCATATCTTCTTCTTCTTCTTCTTCTTCTTCTTCGTTATGTCATTCATTCTCTTCTTCGGGCCTCAATTTCAAGACCAGACACCAAATTTTCTGGGAAAAGAGCAGAATCCCATGTCGGAGGAGTGCCGATTTCAGGCTGTGGGCTTTTGCCGGAATCGATATCGGAAGTGCTCAGTCTGTACTCGAGGCGGCGGCGGTGTTGACGGCCATAATTGTTGTTCACGAGAGCGGCCATTTCCTCGCCGCCTGTCTTCAGGGCATCCACGTAAGTAAATTCGCAATCGGTTTTGGTCCAATTCTTGCAAAATTCAACAAAAACAATGTAGAATACTCCATTAGGGCTTTTCCCCTCGGTGGCTTTGTTGGTTTTCCGGATAATGATCCAGAAAGCGATATTCCAGTGGACGACGAAAATTTGCTAAAAAATAGACCCATATTGGATAGAGTAATAGTAATTTCTGCTGGTGTTATTGCCAATATTGTCTTCGCATATATAATTATCCTAATTCAAGTCTCATCGGTCGGTTTGCCGGTTCAAGAACCCTTTCCCGGCGTGCTCGTGCCGGAGGTTCGAACCCTTTCGGCTGCTTCTCGAGATGGGCTACTTCCCGGCGATGTGATTCTCGCCGTTGATGGAAATGAACTGCCAAAAGTGGGTTCTACAGCAGTTTCTGAACTCGTTGAGGCAATTAAAAGAAGCCCTAAAAGAACTGTGCTTCTCAAGGTTGAAAGAGGGAAACAGGATCTTGAAATTGGGGTCACCCCAGATGAGAGTTTTGATGGAACAGGGAGAATTGGGGTTCAGCTATCACCTAATGTAAAGATTTCTAAGGTTGTAGCCAAGGATTTCTTGGAGGCTTGTAACTATTCTAGAAAGGAGTTTTTGGGTCTGTCATATAGTGTTTTGGATAGCTTGAAACAGACTTTTCTGAATTTCTCACAGTCAGCCAGTAAGGTTTCTGGTCCTGTGGCCATTATTGCTGTTGGTGCAGAAGTTGCAAGGTCCAACATTGATGGGCTCTATCAATTTGCAGCTGTGCTTAACATTAACCTCGCTGTTATAAACCTTTTACCCTTGCCTGCTTTGGATGGCGGTTCATTGGCTTTAATCCTCATTGAGGCTGCAAGGGGAGGGAGGAAGCTGCCACTAGAACTCGAGCAGCAAATCATGTCATCCGGGATCATGCTCGTCGTGCTTCTCGGGCTATTCCTCATCGTCCGAGACACATTAAACCTTGAATTTATTAAGGATTTGTTATGATAAGATGATGCTTACGAATGGTTACCATCGGTGTATCAGGGCAAACTCTGTTAAAACTGTAAATGCTTGACTTGATGATTCTAGTGTTGGGGTTGTGGTTTTAGAGCTCATAATGCTTTCCTGTTGATGGCTTCAGCTGGAATAGAGAGAAAGAGAGAGATTATTTATAACAAAAATGGAATCCTGTTCTTATCAGGCTCTGTACTCCCTTCAAATCAACAGGTCAAATATACAAAACAGCTCGTTTTTGTGTATCTTTCATGTTGCTTGAATCCTTGTCCTTTGGTTGCAGTTTGAAAGAACCCACTGTAGAGAAGGATAGAACTTATCTTATTTCCCTTTCTAACACATTTGATCTTTGCACATTTATTGCTTCTTGAGTTTACGGAACAGAAGATGAATTTGAAGAGCTGAATGATGCAACTGTAGGGAAGGAAAGGGTTCAAATTCTCAGGCAGCTTTTGCAGTCAAAGGTATAAACTTAGATTCGTTGGTCTAACCCTCGAGAGACTATGAAGAAAATCCAGTGCTCAATTTTGAGAGACATATTTTACAGATAAATTCGATGGTCCTTTAACTTCGGTGCTGCCGTGCTGATGCTTTAATGGATGATAATGTTAAAGGTATATACGTTTTTCCCCCTCGATTAAATTATAGGCATGGAAGAAAAAATCCAAGCAAAAGTGGTGGTTTGAAATTTTTCATGTTGAGAAGTAATATAAAATATTTTGAAAAGAAAAAAAATCATAAGGGGAAGGCACTAGTAAACAGCTCAAATGATTGATAGTTTTTTTTTTTTTTTGAATGAAATTATATATTAAAATAATCAGTGACTGAGCACTATTACTAAAAATGTTTATGATTTCGAAGCTTGGGGCTAATTTGAGTGTAGTTTAGTGAATAAAATATTTACTACTGTTGTAGGAGTTGATAGTTTGATTCTTAACCACAAACAATAGAGAGGTAATTTCTAATATGAACCAATTATACTATAAAAATTCTATAGCACTGCACTTGGCATTTGAAAAAAAAAATTAATTCACACTTCTAAACTCTTAGCAAGTAGTATTAATTTTTACCTTAAACTTTTAATTTTATCAAATTGAATCATTTTTTAGTACAATAACATGTGGGGGTGGGGTTACACTTTTGATCTCTTTGTCGAAAATATATATGTTAACTAGCTGAACTATGTTTAAGTTGAAATTTAATTAAATCCTATAAAACAAGTGTTGTAATTTTCATTTTCTATTCAATTTTCATTAATTTACTTGCTAATTAAAAAAAAGATGAACCCTCACAAACTCATTAATTTTAATAAAAATTAAGCTTTTCATAAAATTATATCCAATCAATGTACTAAGTCGAGCATTGACTCACTCTCCCAAAAAAATAAAATAAATAAAAATAAATAGTTCTAATGTCTTTTTTTGGGGGCAAAAATTTCATTTATTTCTCATCTAGTCTATGTCATACAATTCATTAAATGTACGTAAAATTTTTTTTTTTTAACAAATTTTCAAACAAAAATTCATTACAAGGTGAAAAATGCAACATTTATTCAAATTTAAAATCTAGATTGCAATCCTTTATCTACACTTATTTTTCTAAGAAAAAAAAAATACTTATCTACCTTTAAGATTTAATTTGATGAAATTGGGAGTCCATTGTCAAGTTTAAGGATGTGTTTTGATTTTTTTCCGTCATTGTGACTAATATTGATACCACTGGGTGGGTGACACTGGTGGTGTTAAGTCGACCAATTGGTTTGATCTCATTATTTTTCAAAAGTTAATTACAACCAAGTCCAATTAGGCAATTACTAAAGTATTCAAAATCGGACTTTTGAGTTTTTAACCAACCACGTTTGTTCTTTATTTATTTAACACTTGGATTTCATTTCTAAATTAAAGTTGATGTGATTTGAAGCCTAAATATTATATATTTTCAAAATTTTTGATTTATTTTTTAAAACTTTCAATTCACCTTTTAAACTTTGTATAAAAGTCTATTTTAGTTGTTATTGTTAAATTTTTAAACCTATTCTTTTGGAAATGAAACAATGCTTTCATATCTAGCACTACGGTGCTGTGGACTAATGTTACGATGCTATTTTTTCATCCATAATGGCCTTGTCTTGTGTTGCAGTTTTGTTCGTTTTCTCCTTATTCTTCGATCTAAAATGCGAAATAACCTTCCAACTAGTCTTCAAACTAACTCGTCATGCTTATTTGAGCTCTGCAAAGTCCAATATGAAAAAATGAAAGTAAGATTTAAATCAAAATTGTAGTAAATTTCTACCTACTACACTAACAATTTGATTGAATTTTTCACTTTTAAAAACAATGGAGCTGAAATGATCGAATTTCTAATACTATTTAAATCAAATCAAACAAACAAACAAAACTACCATATCTCACCAACCGAATCAATTTAGATAAATTCAACCCGCCATACCGAATTTTTGTTTTTATAAATATATGTAGATGTCAACTGTCCATTTCAGGACGACGATGGAGAATAGTCAAGGCGTCAGCTCCAAAGTCCTAATAATCAACGGCTGAAAATTCGTCCCTCCATTTTCGCCTGTTTTTTAAACACGGGTCCCTCGAGGTTCAGTTTCATTTCATTGCCACCACGTATAGAAAAAGCCTTTTTGGTCTCTGTCTCTTACAGCTCTCCTTCAACTTCCAACAATTTCAACCAACTCTCACAAGTCAATACAAATGAAGATAGGAGGGAAAAAAAATCAAGTCAATTCCACAGAGGAAGCGTGTTGCAGAGACCATGTTTACTTCACCTAATTTTCGCACCTCTTCCGCATATTTGATCTTCTTCTTCAAGCAAGTTCCCTAGCGCTTCCAAATCGGTGCTCGATATTCGATGATGAGTTTAGCGAGTGCTATGGCGTTGGGGGAAGGCTCGTCTCTGTGGAGCTTGGGGACGAAGCCGCCGCCTGCGGTGGCGTTGAAAGCAAATGGAGGCCCGGAGAGGACGCTGAAGGTGGAATCTAGAGGGATGTTAGGATTGCCAGCTTCACCAATGACTTGCTCCATCGAGGCGGAGAAGTCGTCGAATCGGCTCACGGAGTTACAGTCGGTTATCGATCAGTCGGACGGCAATATCGTCCGGAGATCGAATAAGGATATCGCCTCCTTGGCAAGTAAGTTTTGCGATTCAGATTATTCAATGTGTGGAATGTGATTGCTATCGAATGGATGAACATGGTAGTTTGATATTGTATTAAACGTTGCTAGTTGATTTTTCATTTCTCTGCACCAATTGGTAATATGGAAGTATCCTATGATTCTATCAACATGCACATGAGGAAATACTTCTGAAAAAGATAGACCTGAAACTGTAATAAAAATATAAAATATTCTATAATCGATCATTTTTTAGTGACATTTTGAACCATTGAGATGAGGAATGTAGAATGGTTCTGGTAGTTTGAATGCATGATTAAATGAAGGTCAACTAGGAGATCTTCGTTGAATTGATTGG
This sequence comes from Telfairia occidentalis, assembly GCA_026257165.2. NCBI lineage: Eukaryota > Viridiplantae > Streptophyta > Magnoliopsida > Cucurbitales > Cucurbitaceae > Telfairia > Telfairia occidentalis. The sequence continues at coordinate 4,500,970 of JAOANK020000013.1, forward strand.
GCAGGAGCTCGCCAGAATCCCAAACAAAGAGGTTTAAGACTTGTTTGGGAGCTGTTTTTAGAAGCCTTTTTTAAACAAAATTGGAGAAAAACATGTTTAAATAACTATTTTCTAAATGTGATTACGGAAATATGTCCTCATTGTTCTAAATTCAATCATACAAACGATGAGAGAATGTAGCCAGCCATCGACATGAATAAATTACTCAACTAACAAACCATGGAGATGAGAACTAACAGAATCAGATGCTAAGTGAAGTGTATTTTCGAACTTCAGTGCACACGTTGAGGAACAGCAAGTTTTTGTTCCACTCAGTTTCTTCAAGCTAGTTTTCCCAATTTCTGCCCACTTATCGTCGGTCTTTTCATTTTAACCTGTTATGTTTCCCTCATATTTTGTGCAGATATTATTTTGTAAAATGTACTGTGAACACCCTCAACCGAATCTAGTTTAAATTGGCTAAAAATTTTGGCAACATTTCCTTCATTTCTTAATGCAGTTTATATGAATGGCTGCAGGACCGTTATCAGTGTCAAATATATCTGCTTATCCAGATGATGATAGGAAGATTCGAATATCGTTTAAGGCATGACTTCTATTAATCCCTTTTATTTTTTGATCTCCTATCTGTGTTATTTTTTAGTTATTCAGCAATATATTTTGTAACTTTTATCTGCTCTCTCATTTGATGAGTTAATGATGCAGGGGTTGCTAGGTTCATACAGTGAGGATGCAGCAATTAAAGCTTACCCTAATTGCGAAAGTGTTCCTTGTGATGAGTTTGAAGATGCATTTAAGGTTTACAATCTGCTAATACAATTACAAGTAGAACTGCTTTCCACAGTGTGTAACCTGTTTCATTTTGATGGTTTATTTTTAAAGATGATATGTGATTATAGAAAATTTTGGCCCACATTGTTGGTTTAGCTGTACTTGTTGTAAATTTGCTTCACTCGAGTCGTCCACTAATTATGAATAGCTGATAAAGCTGTTCTTTGTAGGCTGTTGAATTATGGATGGCTGATAAAGCTGTTCTTCCAATTGAGAATTCGTCAGGTGGGAGCATCCATCGCAACTATGATTTACTTCTTCGCCATAGGCTACATATTGTTGGTGAAGTGCAGTTAGCCACCAATCTGTGCCTTCTAGCTTTGCCAGGAGTGAGAGCAGAACAGTTGAAACGTGTTCTTAGCCATCCACAGGTTAAGCTTCTGACTTCGATTCCATCCTTGTCTTTTCTCTCTTTTTAACTGCGGTGTCAGATGTGTCCAAGTGATAAGGATTCATTCAATTCACATGGTAGTCATTGTAATAGTTGAAATGGTCGTCCGACTTTGATGGACTATGGTTTGATTCTCTCTTAGAATATTCATGAAGCACGAACGTGTTCAGTCTGCACCCTTCACGAAAGAAGCTATTCCTATTGTTTGCTTCATTGCATCTTCTCCATGAATTTGGGTATTATTTGAAAATGAAGTGAGTTGTTGGAACTAAAAAGTACTGATATGCCTTTATTAAAAGAATCGATGACATTTGAGTGTTTGTTTGGACAGGCACTTACTTTGAGCGATACTGCCTTGAATAGGTTGGGTGTTGTCAGAGAAAGTGTTGATGATACAGCTGGTGCTGCTCAGGTTCTTATATGTTAATTTAGATTTTTATTACTTTCCCCTACTATTTTTTATTGGTTTATTTTCTAAAACAATTTATTCTTTTGAATTTTGTATCTAGTATGTAGCATCAAACAACCTCAGGGATGCTGGAGTTGTTGCTGGTGCTCGAGCTGCAGAAATATATGGTCTTAACATACTGGCAGAAGGGATCCAGGTGAACTTTTCTCTCGTTCTAATTTGATTTCGTTCTCTTCTCCCGTTTTGAAATATGGTGAATATAGTTGGCCATCTCTTTGCTTAAGCAAAATTATGCTCTGCTTGTCTTCTATCTTTACAAAAAGGATGATTTAGGCAACATCACTCGTTATCTAGTACTCGCAAGGGAACCGATCATTCCGAGAACTGATAGGCCCTACAAAGTAAGTTACAATCTCATACATGATGATCGCAGTGCCTCATATCTGCTGAACTTGTAGCTTTAATAAACTTGAAGTCAAATATAATGTTCGTTTCAGACAAGCATCGCATTTTCTTTGAATGAAGGGCCTGGAGTCTTGTTCAAAGCCTTGGCATTGTTTGCACTGAGAGAGATAAATTTGACAAAGGTACTTTGCTGCACCATCAATCTGTTGATGAATTTCAATCTTCTCTCTAAAAGCACTCTGCCATTTGTCTCTAAACTTATGCAAGAATTCTACAATGCATGACTAGATTGAAAGTCGACCGCAAAGAAATCACCCCTTACGAGTAGTTGATGACTCTAACACGGGTACTGCCAAGTATGTATCATTACCATCCTATGAATCTGCATCTTGCAGTATAATATTAGCAGACCTTGAAAGGCCTTTCGTTAAAACTTAAAAGCTATTACATTACAATTTGCCTCAAATGGCTGGTGGTATTGATTGATGAATCCTTGGGTGTTTTGCAGGTACTTTGACTACTTGTTCTACATTGATTTTGAAGCTTCTATGGCCGAACCACGTGCGCAGAATGCCTTGGGACATTTGCAGGTTTGGTGTTATACTTGTTACAGATGTCTTAAACGTTAAGAATGTATATATAATATATATCTTAACCTATCTGTGTAACTTTTTGTATAGTAGTTATTTAATATGATAGTACAACAAGATGTGTCTTCTCATTTTTTTTTTTTGTTTTTTTGATAATTGTCTTCTGGTTTACATACTAGGTTTCGTGAATCAAATTAATATCTTAGCGCGCGTATGAAAGAGTGTGCTAAAAATATATATATATTCAAAAGTTATATATACCATAAACTTATTACTTTAAGCTTTTGAGTATAATAAAACTTAACATTAAACATTTTATTTCCATCCTCAAGGCTTCTCCTCTAATGTTGTGTTCTAACATTACGTAATCACTGTGTCATGTCCTTCACTTCCTAGTTCTGTAATGAAATTTCTTGTGGTCATTGTAGGAATATGCAACATTTCTTCGGGTACTTGGTTGCTATTCCATGGATGTAGCTGATTAGCAGCAGCACATTCAGAGCATCCTTGTTCTTCAAATTCAGACCATCCACCTGATAAAGAGTAGTTTGTTTCAAAACTGGTATCTTTCACTGGAGGTCAAAATGGTCATTTCGAACCAACTAGCACGTGATGTGGATCAGATTGCCAGGTAATAATAATTTATTAGTAACAATAATCTGTGTTTTCAAATGATTATGCAACCTGATTGATCTAACCGCTGCCTCGGTGGGTGTTTTTTTCTTCAAGTTTGTTTTTGACTCGGTTTGTATTTGTAAAATATTTATGTTTAGATTAAAGAGAATAATGAGCTATAAAGATTGAATTTTGTGCCACCCATATTTGATTTGTGGATCATAATTGGTAAAAGTTAATGTATGGTAATTGTTATTAGCATCGTTACAAAAAAATTACTGACACGAGATACTTATTAATTTTTTCAATTATCTACCATATGATGTCAATTTGACTCATGGTATTAAATCTTCGTCGACATGATAGATATTTCCACATGACTATAGGTGGACATTAATATAAAGGGTGAACCGATATTTTTATTATATCATAGAAAAAATGACATAATATCAAAACATATATTACTAAGTGTGTTTGGTATAACTTTTTAAAAAAATGTTATTAAGTGAAACACTTATTATATAAGCATTTTTGAAAGAAACGCAGTTAAATACTTCATTTTGAAAAAAATTAAGTCTTTTTTATTTGTTTTTAGACATTTTCAAACTACTTCGATTATTAAAAATTCTAAAAAATATTTTTAATTAGTTAAAATCATTTTTCAAAATTTTAATCAAACAAGGTTAATTTTAGAAAAAATATTTTTTTTCATCAATAAACAGTTTAAGAATTATACCAACAAACCCTAATATGTAACAATAAATTTTAACTTATTTTAAAATGGTAAAACACTTATTTATGTTACATTTTTTCCACATATATTCAATGACACCGACTTTTTATCGATATTTTCATCAACCTTTAAAACTTTAATTTAACTCAAATTTATTTAATAGACATAGTTACATCATCAGGAAGGAAGAAAGGAATAAAGTGCTTTACTAACCCTTTTTTCCATCTTTGGAAAAAAAAAAAAACCTTTTCGTGATTCTATTCGACTTGAAATTTAATTTTCAATTTATTAATCATAAGGTGGATCGGAAAATTTAGAAACATATTTAAAAGATAATTAAATTAAGGAGTACCAAAATTTCTAGAATTTAAATTTTATTTTGGTCATTGAACTTTCAAGTTTGTTTGTTCTTTAAACCTTTACAATATTTATTTTAGTCTTAAAATTTATAAAAAAAATATAATTTTATCATTTAATATTTATTTGTTCAATATTAGTCTTCAACCAATGTACGTTGAATATATGCTCATATTAACATCTTTATACATATATTTGAAACTATGTAATTAATCTATTAAAAATAAAATAAAGATAATGAATCATAATGATTACTTTTTAGAAGTTTAGAAACTAAAATAGATATTTTAAATATTTAAATAAATCTAAAAAATTAAAATTTAAGTTGAACATTTTAAAAGCCTTTTAACCGATTTAACTTTGACTAAAAGTTTACTAACTCAAATATAACAAGCTTAAGAGTTAGAAAATAACAATAGGATTTAAGCCGAAATTTTAATAACCATTCAGATTGCCCATCTCTAACGAACAAGTACCAAAGCACGACATTACTCAAAAAATAAAAAATAAAAAAGTACCAAAAGCACGACATGAAAAAAGATCGCCGCGCGAATCCACCCAACAAAGGCAACAACAACAACATTCCCCTCGGACTTAAGCCATTACTGCCGTACGCAGAGCACGACCAGGTTCACTGAACCTCGGAAGCCGCTTCGTTTCTCCCTCAAAACCCTCTTTATTTAGCTCTCTGTGCGCCACTCACATTCATCGCTTACTCCCAATCTGAACAACACGTCGATCAGAAGAAGGTTTTAGAGAGAAATTCACTGACCATTTCATCTCATTCGTTCACCTTCCTTTTATTCTTCTCGTCACAATGGGGTATTTTCCATCTTCTCTGTACTTTTCTCCTTTCTTTTTGAACTGTGAAATCAGTGAATCTGAAAATGTAAGTGTGATTTGATGATTTTACTGATGACCCATTTTTTCTTTTATATCCGATTTGAATGCTGAAATGCCCCCTGTTCAGCTGTTTGCATCTAGTTTTTTAGTTACTTGATATGAAAGCAGATCATGAGGATTTGGCTCAAAAAAAAAAAAAAAAAAACAAGTTCATCTGTAGTTTTGATCTTGGAGATGGTATATCTGGTGAGATTTGGGAGGGTAAATAAATTAGTCGTTGTTGGTGGGTTCACACTTGACAGAGAGGCCTTATGTTTGATTAATTTCAAGAAATTAATGGAGCCTCATCCATTTCATGGATTGTCTTTGCTTTCAGAAAATGCTTTTTCTTTTTATATATATATAATATTACCTTCAGATACGTTTGAGATTTACTACTTTGGGATAATCCTTTAACTCTCTCTGGACTAGAAATAATTGGCTTTCATTAAATCATCTTCCAATAAAAATGCATATAAAACTCTTTTCTTTGGGGGGGGAAAGGCATATGAATATATCCCCATGACCCAAATGTCCCGATAGAAGCGCCATAACTTTCCCATTGAGTACAAATATAAATTACATTTTAAGCTTCATTGCTGTGTGGACTCTGGGGAGATTTGTTGCTCTGATCTTTTCTGTTAAGCAATTTCTTCCAGCAGTATATGATATTTTCTTTTTCCTCTTTTGGCTGTTTGGAAACAATTATTTGGCGCTTCAAATTTTTGTACGGTATGATTTGACTCCTACCATTTGGTTTAAGCCTGCTGGTTTTGCTTTCTTGTTGTGAATACAGCTATTTTTCTTCTATTCATAGAGGAAGATTATATCTGTCAAAGTACACTATAGAAATTTCAAACAAATTTGTATGCAGTGTTTAAGGATTATCTTTAGAACAAATAAGAACCAAAGTTCAAAAATCAAAACATAGTTTAAATTAAATAATTAATAAATGGACTCAAGATAATTGCTTTACACATTGGGCTAATAATTGTTCATGTCTTCTTTATACCATATTTATACTTCTTACTGTTGAGGTAAACAGAATGGAAAATTTGTACCTGGAATTTTCTGATCTATGCTCTAGTACCATATTCTTGCGGCGGTGATGACACGGAGAGAGCGAGGCTGACTGCAGCGATTTGCCCGGTCCGGTCGCATCTCCTTTTGCAGGAATGTGATTGAATAGCAGCAGGGAAGAGGGAACATTTTGCTGTGCTCGGAAGAGTTCCCCCAGTGAAACTTCAAATACATGTCCTTCAGCGGATGATGTTTTTTATTTCATTGTATGCATTTCCAAAGACTTCAGTTACTTGTTTGTAACATAATTTATTATGATAAATTAAAAGTGGTTTGGATGAGGAAACTTCTAAAGACCATTTTTATAGACAAAAATGAGTGATAGAATTGAATTGTACTATTCACATTTGAATGGAAGGTGAAAGTATTACATTCTTATAATGCTTATCTCGTTGATAGATACGACATTGACATAGAAGGCAAATCGACAAATTTATCATATTATAAAAATAGATCGATGAAAATATTAAAAATAAATTTAATATTATAAAAAAAAATTAAAAATGTAAAAAAATCATAAACTTAAATGTGTAAAAATGTTTATTGATTAATTTAAATAACTAAAGCTTTATTAACATCAACATTTTAATGGATAATTCTATAAAATATAGACTTTTAACATTGGATAATTAAAATCTCATTTCATTAAAAAATTTTATTTAGTTTTTTTTTTAATGAAAATGTATTGGAAATCTTTTTTTTCTGTGGGTTCGAAAATCTCTCCTTAAAAAATAAAATTTTGAACATTAGAAGATCTTCAACTCTAAAATAAATAGATAAAGTGTAATTTATTAAGAAACTAAATATTAAATTCTTGGGGAAGTTTAAACAGCGATTTTTTAAAAACCGAAATAGAAATAAATATAAAAATAAATAAGTAATTACCACGATAACTTCTTGGGGAAGTTTTAGGCGTCTTCTTGGAAAGAAGGTAAAACGCAGCGTTTGGTGGCCCCGTCCACTCATAAACGTGGAATTTCGCGCCCTCTACCTCAGTCATTATAACCACCCACTTTCCCGCCGATCCTGTCACAGTCATTCAACTTCAACACATCGCCTCGTCCCCTCTAAATTTTTTACCCCCGTACTTGCTTCCGCTGCCGCTCGCATCGGCTTTCACTGCGAGCTGCCGTCGCTTCTACTTCTACTTCATCTTCCTGCAGCTCGAGCACGCGCCATCCACCGAGGAAGGGAATAGAAGAGAAGAATATTGCAGCGTTTCGTAGTACCGATGAAGCTTCGTCCTCGTAAAACGACCTCCAACATTTTGATCGAAGGTATGGCTTCAATTTCGCGCTTTCTTTATGTGTCGCATGCTGTGCATCTCTAACGAATTGTGTTTCTTGAAGACCTAATGTTCTATTGACTAGAAAACGAGGACGTATTGCGGTGATCTTATCTCGATGACGTCATTCTAGAAGTTGAGATTGCATTCAGCGTGTTTCTTGAAAGAAATTTGTTCGAGTTATGGAGGAAGTTCTGTGGAGATGTTATGAATCTCTCGGACTAAAAATAAAAGATCATGGCAGAACAAGAAAGTATTGCCATGATATTAACTCGATTACGGCATTGTAAGATTTACGATGGTGATCTGTGTGTTTTTGAAAAAAAATTGTTTGACTTATTTGATACTCTTGTGCTGGAGGAAGTTTTGTTGAGATGTTATGAATCTTTCGGACTAGAAATAAACGATCTCTACACATTCTGTTTTAATATTTCCTCTTCTTGCCGCTGTTTATGGGTGACGTATTATGAAATAGCTATGTGATTACATGGTTTTATTACTGGAGCAGGAAATCCGGACGACGATGCCCCTAATGACGTTTCATCTCTTGTTTTTGAGAGTGGTAGTGAAGGTATCGTGGTTTTTTCACGCTGTAGATATTTTAATTACGGTAGTGCTGTTAGAAAATATATCACAAGCTGGATCACTTCTGGTGTCAAATATTTCTTTACAAGTTTTCTTTTTCTTTCTTGTTTCACTCGAGTAAGTGCATGTTCGTTCAGTAAAGTGAACTTTTCCCTCAAACAATCTCCTCAACAATCTGCTTTTCTTCACATTAGTTTTGCCTGCAATGCCTTAGCTGTTACTCATTTATCTGACATGTAATATCATCATGAACGAAGAATATACCTGGCAAAAATGGTTTTGGACGTTAAACCATGAGTTGACACTTTAAACTGGGCAGATCTTTCCTTGAGTTCTGAGGACTCTAGCGAGCCTTCAAGTAAGAAGCTTAGGGAAAAGAAGCATCGCAAACGTCTTAAGAAGGAGGAGCCTAACTTAGAGCAGGAAGTGTGGAGTAAAGTAGGTAATGATGAAAACCTGCACAATCAGTTAATAGAACTTATGGACTCCCAGAGTATGAATGATAAAGAGAAGCCTAAGAGGAAGTACCCAAGAAAGAAGCAGCCAAAATCTACTCTTTTGTGGAATGTCTGGGAGCAAGAATATGAGAGATGGATCGATGAAAACATTGAAAAAAAATTTGATTTGGATAATCAAAATGAAGTTTTGACTGAAGCAATTGAAACACCCTCTGCACTTACAATGCCTTTGTTACGATACCAGAAAGAGTGGCTGGCTTGGGCATTGAAGCAGGAAAATTCTTCAAATAGAGGTGGGATACTTGCAGATGAAATGGGAATGGGAAAAACCATCCAAGCAATTGCCTTGGTACTTACTAAATGTGAAATCTCCAGAACTACTGGACAAAGGAGACCCTCACTGCATCCGAGTTCTTCAAAGGACTTGCCTGTGATCAAAGCAACACTTGTGATATGTCCTGTGGTTGCTGTTAGCCAGTGGGTAAGTGAGATTGATCGTTTCACGTCAAAGGGCAGTTTCAATGTACTCGTGTACCATGGTCCAAAGCGAGTACAAAGTATTGAGACTTTATCAGAATATGATTTTGTAATTACCACATACTCTGTTGTTGAGGCTGATTATAGGAAACATGTGATGCCTCCCAAGGATAGGTGCCCTTACTGTAGTAAACTATTTTATAAGAAGAATTTGAAGTTTCATTTGAAGTACACTTGTGGTCCTCATGCTGTCAAAACTGAGAAGCAGGCTAAGCAACAAAGAAAAAGACCAATTCAACCACAAATATCAAAACTGGAAGAACCTGCTAAAGACAAGATCAATAATGTTCACAATAGCCGCAGCCAGAAAAGCATTTTTGGACACACGATGGGGCAGAATGAGAATTATGAGAAACCATGTGGGAAATCAATATTGCATTCTGTGAAATGGGACCGTATCATTTTGGATGAGGTGAGATTCTAAAACTATTTGTTTTTTTTTTCTATTTTAAATGAAAAGGGAAAAGTAGTCTGGTTTTATTATTGCCTTGGATTTGTATTACGATTGAAAATTGTATTGCTTCTTTGAAATGATGGAACTTAAATTGTTAATTTAGATGATGTAGAGATACAATGGGAGCTTTTGGAGATATTTCATATCTCCAATTTTGTTTATTCAAAATAGAACATAGAATGGCTTGGTGTGCGAAAGCTGGTTCAAAAAAAAAAAAAAAAGAAAAAGAAGAGATTGCCTAGCAAAAGGAAAGTTGCTCTTCACTACTGTCCTTTCGATACACCATCTAACTTCAGCTGAAGTCATAACAACTATAACAACCTCCCACAATTTCCTCATATCATCTGGTTCCATTTTCCCCCTTTCTTCTCGTTTTGAGCATATATATATTTTGCTATGATTATAAAATTTTCCATCCAATTATTATTCCCATATTTTTGCTATATCTGCTGTTTACCACATCTTTGATCTTCATAAGTAATTCTCATAACAAAATTTTGTGCAAACGTAGGCACATTTCATTAAAGATAGACTGTCTAATACTGCAAAAGCAGTTCTTGCGATTTCTTCTTCATTTAGATGGGCTTTAAGTGGCACACCTATTCAGAATCGCGTTGGAGAGCTTTACTCTCTTGTAAGTTCTGCTTTGTTTAGAGCACTGTTTACCTCTTGGAAAATGGTCCTTCTCAAACATGTGTTTTTGGATACTCTCAGGTTCGCTTCCTGCAAATTGTCCCTTATTCTTTCTACTTTTGTAAGGACTGTGATTGTAGAACACTCGATCATAGGTACTAGTTTAGATTCAAGATTGTTCTGCATTTACTTAGTAAATTTTCACTTTTAACTTTTATAAGATTCCTTCTCGTTTCTTGGACTCGTTAATATTCTTATCATCTCATGTGACATTTTACCTTCATGTGTAATTACAGTTCTCCTAGCTGTCCTTATTGCCCTCATAAACGCGTGAGACATTTTTGCTGGTGGAACAAGGTAAGTTCTGTCATTTATAGCATTTCTATTTATCTCTATAACATTGTTAAATTATGTTTGTTAATTATTATGGTTTGGAAGTATGTTACTCAACGGATACAAAATATGGGGAGGGACGAAGAGTTTAAAAGAGGTATGATATTGCTGAAGCACAAAATTTTAAGTAGCATTGTACTTCGACGCACCAAAAAGGGTAGAGCTGCTGATCTTGCTCTTCCTCCTAGTATTGTAAGTGGACATACATATGGTTAAGTTTGTTAGTTTCACTAATTGATGAAGAAACTAATTTTTGTTCTTATCGTTCTTCCTGTAGGTTTCAATTCGGCGAGATGCACTAGATATTCAAGAAGAAGACTTTTATGAATCTTTGTATAATGATAGTCGAGCAAAATTTAATACGTAAGTGACCATCTATAACTTCTACTTTGCTTTGACGCTGTTTGTTGAAGTATCTTTGAATCATATATTAAGATAGAAGTCTCTTCGGTGCATATATGATGGCAGATGCAAGTAATTAAAATGTGGAGACTAATTTGGAAAATGTTTTATTCCTTTTCAAGGTCTTCTGGTTTTGGAATTTATATACATAAGAATACAGAAAATGATAACTTTTGTAGTTGAGACCATTCTCCAAGTTTTTGCTGTTGGATTATTTTTTGCTTAGTTTAAACTTTTGATGTTGAGGCTGAGGCTTTTTATGAGTTCAAGAGTTTTTTTTCTTAGACTTCGTAGTTTGCCTCTTTTGAATTGTTTTCTTTTGTCTTGGTTCCATTTGAACTTTTGTCTTGTTAAATTGCTACGGTGGAACTTATTTATGTGACTGAATATGAAATGGCTGTATATATATATTTTTAAATTATTATTGTGCTGTGAAAAAAGATCAGTTGGCAGGAACCGAGTCCTCAGTAGTGTTATTGTACTACTATGAACTTTTTTTTAATATTTATTATTTTAAAATTTTGAATACATAATGCCAACATGAGCATAATTGAACTGGTTCAAGCATATATCTCCAACTGTCAGGTCCCTACCCCTACATGTTGAACTAAAAAAATGAGTTTCTAATGCATATTCAATATTATCAATGAAAATGTTGATTATTCTGAAGCTATTTTCTGAAGCATCATTTGAATTGAGGAAGAACTGTTTATGAAATTTCCAGTTTAGAATCAGTTTTACCAAAAACATAAATTTATTTTGAATTAAGTTAAAATCCCTCCGTAGTCAACTGAAGTGAAAGTGTTAGGGGAATAGATTTCCAATCTCATTATTGTTAAAAAATATCTTTGGTTTGATCTGCAATTTGATTGTTT
>JAOANK020000013.1:4521858-4533649 GCA_026257165.2 Telfairia occidentalis
CACAAAAAAAATAAGCGCACCATAAAGAGTCCAAAGTCTAACTACTAAAAGGGATCCCAATTGAAAAGAATACAACTAAGCTGATAATTACAAAATGTTCGAGAACAAATGCCCAGAAGGAAGCATTAACCTCCGAAACCTCCTCACAAGTCCTCTCCACTTGCCTAAATATACTGCTATTTCTCTCAAGCCAAATACCCAACAACACAGCAAAGAACCAAGTATGCCACAAACCTCTGCCTTAATCTCAGTACGAAAAACACAAAAGCACCTCTTTAATCATAGGGCCACATGCTCTACTATGCGTCAAGCTCAACCCAAACACACTCAACCAACGATTTCAAAGGTTTCGGATGCACTAGCACCCCTATCCTCTTCTTGCCTCCTACAAAGAATACACCACACACAGAGGAAGAATGTTTCTAAATAATGTCCAGGGTGCCGACTCTCCTCTATAAAACTTACCATGCAAAGAATTTGACCTTGGAGATTTTTACCTTCGAAAGAGAGAAGGCAGAGGCAACCTATGAGGGAGAAGGGGTACAGAGAAGGTGGAAAAAGAAGTTTCAAGAAAAACCCACAAAAGGATTAGGGGTCCACAAAACCTCAATGTCCCTTTGGTCATGAAGGACAGGACACGACGAAGCGCTACCACTTCCATCGAATCTCTCTCAAGAAGAGGATGGTAGAAGCCTGAGGAAGACGAAGAAAACGGATATGAAGAATGCAAGATAAAGGCCAGCAAATGCAATATCTTATCTAAAGAAAGTACAACCATGGAATCAAAACACAAAGGACTTTACCACCCACCCAACAATCTTCCCAAAAGAAAATTTTTAGCCTTCCCCATCCAAGAATTTCATAAACTAAGAAAAAAGAAAGAGGAAACCAAAAGCGATAGCAACCCAGAGGTTATTGCCATAACCCATAAAACTACCATTAAAACCCACTCAAAAGGATGAGGACCATACCTACTCATTATGACCCTGTAGCACAAAGCATTAGGCTCTATGAAAACCTCCGGCAATCATTTTTCCGGTAAAGCTTCTTTACATAATCTCAAACTTCCAATCTCTAAGCCCTTCCAACTTTCTTGGTTTCGTGACCACCCCCTCACCTAACCAAATGAGACCCCTTCCCGTCAACCCCTTTGCAAAGGAAATTTCTCACCACTCTCTCAATAACGTTGCTCACCATGACAGGAATCCTTAACAGAGATAGGAAATAGGAATCCCACCAAAAACCACTTGAATAAGAGTAAGCCTTCCTCCCTTAGAAAAGAAGGCCTTTTTCTACATTGACAAACGCTCCTGAACATTCTTCTAGGACAATATTCTAGAAGGATTGACTCCTAAGAAGCACGGACACTTTAATTTGGCTAACGTATCCATGTCCGGCACTTGTTGGACACGTATCAGACACTTGTAGCACTATAGATATGTATTAAACACTAGTGTAAAAAGTGAATATAGATCCAACAATTGTTAAGCACATATCGAACACTTATTTAAGCATAATAAATCGACATAAATAGTAATATATGATAAAAATAACAAAATTTGAGGGTGAAGGACATCAAACTCATTTTTTAAGCATATAAAGGCATAAATTTGTTGGCTTTAATTTCCTTCTTATATAAAAATGATATATATATTTTAATCATTGTATAATATAATAAATGTGTCATTACTGTGTTCGTGGCCTAGGTTTCTAAAAAAATGACGCATCATTTGTCCGTGTCGTTTTGTATCAATGTCTTGTGTCCGTATCCGTGCTTCTTAGATGGACCGTTTGGATTACCTCCCAAGGGTAAACCTAAATAAAAGGGAAGCTGACTCACATCACAACCCACCATATAAGCCCAAGAGCTCAACTTAGAGGGACTACAATTTAAGCCTATAATGAAACTTCTTCCCCTATTAATCTTATGTTAAGACCAAATATAGCTTAAAAGAATGACAAAAAACCATTAAGATTAACAAAGAAACCTTCCTGTCCTGAGCAAAAAAAGAGAGTGTCATCGAGGAACTGTATGTGTGAGAGATGGATAGAATCCTTACCCACTTTTAAACCCTCTAAAACTCCTCTTCCATACCTATCAACACTAGTCTACTTAAGACAACAACTACCAACAGGGAAAGAAAGAGCAAAAGGATAAAAGATCACCTTACCTAAGACTCCTAGAAGCAACGTTTTACCCCTAAGTCTCCCACTAACAAAAATAGAGAAGTTTACCGATCTTATGCAATTCTATCAAGCCCTCCATTTTAACCTAAAACCCTTCTCCAAAATTCAAAGGTCTCAGTCCACATGATTGTAGGCATTCTCAAAATCAATTTTAAAGATCACCCCTTCTTTTTTCCTTTTCCATAGTCCTTGATGCCTTTGTTAGCAATCAACACTTGATCTTGAATTTGCCTTACTACAATAAAGGATCTTTGGACAATGGAGATAGTAGAAGGGAGGGCTTTCTTTAGTCTGTTGGCCACAGTGTTTCAAGGCGAGGCCAGGCGCACGCCTCAGGCAAGAGGCGACGCGACCTGGGTCTCCTGCGCCTCGAAGAAGCACCGAGTGAGCGCCTTCAATCAGGCACTCGCCTTGGTGCACCTCAACCTCGCCTTGCGTCGCGATGGCGACGCAAGGCGAGTGCCTCGAAGTTCAGTCTTTTTTTTTTTTCCAAAGAAGAAACCCTGAAGAAGAAAAAGAATCGCCAAAGAAGAAGAAGAAGAAAAGAAGAAGTCGAAGCAGAAGAAGAAGAAGAAGCCGAAGACAAAGAAGAATCGCCGCTTCTTTTCCACGTAAATCGTGGGTTTGGGTTTCTTCACTTTTTTTTTTTAAAATTGGTTAGTACTCTGTAGGTTTTTTATTTATTATTTTGTTTTATTATTTTGTTTTAATTATTTAATTCATTAAAATTCAATTAAAATTTTGTTTATTTTAATTTATTGTACTGTTTTAGTGTTTAATAATTAAATTCTATTTTCTGCTTTATTATTTAAATTATATTCAATTTTAGTTTTTTTTTTTACTTTTTATATTTTTTCTAAATTTTTTTTTTTTATTTTAATTATTTTATTTTATGTTTAATTTTTTAAAAAAGAAAGTTATTTAATTTAGTTTTAATTTAAGTTTATTTTAATTCTTAATTTCTTTGTAGTTTTATTTCTTATTAGAATTTTGATATTTATCATATTTAAGAGTTTGACATTTTATGGCTATATATTATATATATATACTTTTCATTTATTTATTAAATTGCGCATCGCTTCACTCGGGCCTCACCATTTTATCGCCTCTTGCCTTCAGGCGATGAAAGGGTTGTCGCCTTGAGGTGCGCCTTGCGCTTTGAAAATACTGGTTGGCCAAAGTTTTAGTAATAATCTTATATAGACTTGTGACTAGACTAATGGACATGAAACCTTCACCTTGTTTACCTCATCTTTTTTAAGGATAAGACACGCATAGGTCTCATTCATAGAGACGTCCTATGAAGCATGGACACTCCAAAATGAAGGGGTCTATGTCAGACAAAGACTCGTCCGAACATGTGTCCAACACGTGAAAATAACATGTCCCTTTTTTTAAAAAATTTCGGACACGCGTTGGACATGCATGGGACACACTTTGGACACACTTTGGACATGTTTTTTTGTACTAACTCTTTAGTTTTATTTGTTCTAATTTGTGTAATGTGTCGTAAACTTTGTTGTGTAAGTTAAATTTGTTTAATAATATGTTTTGTAGTTGAATTATTGTCAAAAGGCTTGGACATTTTATATTTGACGTTTGTTGTATAATATAATTTTACATATTTTATCCATTATGTAGTAATAAAAAAATGCATATAAACATATATATCTACAAATAAAAAAATAAAAATAATGTATCCCCAACATGTCTGTGTCCTACTTTTTTAGCAATTGGCATATCACCGTGGTGTGTCGTGTCCGTGTCTGTGCTTTTTAGGTGGTGTCTATAATACCTCTCTCAAAAACTTGCAAAAAACTTTCTAAAGATCCTCCTTAATACAATCCCAACTATCCTAAAACAAGGCCATCGTGAAATCGTCCGGTCCAAGAGATTTATTTCAATCAAACCCAAAGACCGACTTTTCGAATTAACCATCGTGTAAAGGGGCTTCCAACTCCCTTTTCTGCATCAGAAATGGATCTCCAACCCTTCCAGAATGGAGTAGGGAGCATAGGGGTATAGAAGTTAGAGAAGACAAAAAAAATCTCCTACTCTATCTCTCTCTCCTCCCTCAAAATAACACCATTGTCCTTATCCACAAACTCAACAAAATTTTTATTTCTCCTTACCCTAATGATATCATAAAAAAAGGAAGTATTGTCTTCCTCCTCTTCAACCCACTCATCCTTGGTTTTCTGTCTCAACCTATTGTACTCCCTCTTAATCAAATTTTCAAGCTCCCCCTTAAACACCACCCTTTTTTCCCCTTCTATTCAAAGACATTCCCATCATCCACTAGCCCATCTAGAAAGTAGAAACCTAATCCTCAATTTCAACTTTTCTAATCTTAATCTCCAAAAACCGAGAGGTTCCAATCCTTCTACACTCCTTTAAAGGACCTTAATTTTCTCAAAATTCGGAAGCCTTCCCACTTTCCTTCCACCCTAGTACTTCACCACGATGAAATCAAAGTCTTAAAGGAATGGTGGAAAAACCATATGTTCTTAAATCTAAAGGGGTATGGACCCCAAGAGATTCTACAAAAGTTAAGACTAATACGTTAGTGGTAAGAGGTAAACCTAGGACCCACAGACTATCTTGCATTCAGGAAGTAATCTAATCACCCCTTATGGGCCGTTTGGTTTAAGGTTTTGCAGATGTCTGGGAATTAAAGATGCTTGGGAATAAGATGTCTGGGAATCAAAGAAAACTGTGTTTGGTTGTGCATACCTAGGAATAATGATGTTTTCATTTAATTTTGGTTGGGCACGAGAATTGTTTAATTTCAACATTGTTATGGAATTGTAAATCACAAAATTAATCAAAATTAACTTCCTACAATTAACTTACATTATTTAATTAATTTCTGTTAGTAGATTTATTTTTATAATGTAAAATCATTAAAACGATTTTAAGTTTTTAGATTTCAACAATGGCACAAAATCAAAAAATCAAGGAAGAACAATGAACATTTCAGTTTAGAGCAACAAAAGAATTAGGAATGCTGCCACATTATTTGAGGAAGATGAAATCGAAATTATACCCAAAATTAAAAAAAGAACATAAAAAAACAAAAAAAAAACTAGATCCAACACAGGAGAGGGAAAAAAATAAATGTAACACAGTAGGAAGAGGAGAGGAAAAAAACGACCTAGATCTAAAGCAGTTGGAGGAGTGGAGGAATTAAAAAAAATCTAATGCAATAGGAGGAAGAGAGGCACAAAAAAAATCCTTGATCTAACTTGGTAGGAGGAGAGGGAAAAAAATTCTAGATCTAACTCAATAGGAGGAGAGGAACAAAACAAATCCTAGATCTAAAGAGTAGAGGAGAAGAGGACCAAAAAAATCTTAGATCTAACACAATAGGAGGAGGAGAGGAATAAAAAAAATCGAAATTTAAAATCCTAGATTAAATGTAGTAGAAGGAAGAAAAGAAAAAAAACACATAGATGTAGCAAGGAGAGGGAAAAAAATCTAGAAGAGGAGGAGGAGAAGAGAGAGAACAAATCTAGAGGAGGAGGAAAAGAGAGATCACCTATCACAAATCCATAAAAACCCACACTTCTGGACAAGTTTTTAAAACCCTCCATATATGCTTATTTTAATGCCTAGGAAAAAAAATTTTACAAGAAAATAAAGTAAACCCTCCAACCAAACATGAGTTTCAAAAGCTCAAGTTCATTCCCACCTCTAAAATCCTCTAACCAAATGGCCCCTTAGAGAATAGGAACATATCTAATCTACAACTCACCACCCTTTCTCTTATATTTGACCAGGTAAACTTGCCATTAGCCAAAGGGGATCAATAAGATCACATTCTTCCATGAAAGTATTAAAACACCTCATGGATCGACCATAAGGAGATTTCATTTCAGGATGAGCTCTAGTAGCACAAAGGGAAAGGATGGGGCCTTCTTTTCTTTTGTGTTTATTTTTTTTCCAGATCAGAAATTGATGTTTCATTGTCAAAAAAGAAGATACAAACGAAGGGGAGCTAAGATGTTCCCCACAAGTCAAAAGATTACAAAACAACTTTGGCAAAGATATGCATGAAGCAGTAATTACAGAAAACTTTTCGAAGGAGAACACCAAGTCAAGGCAAAGACTCGCCTAATTCCCAAAATGTTTCTATGTAGGTAACCTCCCCTTGGAAGATGCTTTTGTTTCTCTTGAACCAGTGTCCGTCTCCTAAGAAAGGCCATCAGTATGTTAAAGCATAATGTCCTGGCTTGGCCGTAGAAAAAAGTGCCAGATATGAGCAAGAAAAAAGCAGCCAAACTACTATTTGGGAAGCATCAACTAAGGTTGAAGATTTTAAGAAAAAACAGTATAAGAAAAAGAGGTGTTAATCATGAACTTTAGCATAGCATTTGGTTGTTCTGTAACAGTTCATAAAACATTACAAGTTAGTAAAGCAAGAAGGCACTTACACCAATAAGAAAATGCAACCACATTGGCCCTTTCACGGATCTTCGGACAACCGGCATCACTGCATTGACAATTAAAATCCAAGAAAACAAAAAATTCTTTAAAAAAAAAAAAAAGGAGCTATTTATTGAATTAAAGAAAAGAAAAATATAAAAAGAGAGCATGTCGGATGGTTCTAATGGTGATCATGTACTTCAGTATAGCATTAGGTTGATAGCTTATATTGTATTAGTTGGATTTATTGAAAGGAAAGGTGTATATTACCATGGTTAAATCCATAAAAAGCACTAGCAGTACCACCAACAGCAGAGCCAATCTACGAGATGTACAAAACATCCCAACAAAAAAGACTGTGAGACTAAGACAATGTATAAATAGCATGAATGACAATTTGGTAAGATGATATAAATTGAGATAATAAGGATATAAAATCATGAGTTCAAGCTGATGTAAGAAAAACAAATAATACCATTGAGAAACTATCCCTAATAAGAGGAGGAATTGTCCAAGCACTTGTTTCCTGCAATATACGTACAGAAGTACAGATTAAAATGAAACTCTGGTGGAGTTCAAGACAAGATAAGAAAATTGAGAATGAAGGCACAAGACCATATCCTTCGAAAGAGGACCCGCACAGTGTTGACATCTCATCTTATTGTTTCTAGGAAGGTTGTTATCACCCTTTCCTTGTTGCTTGCTCTCACTATCTCCCTGCTAACACAATCCTTCCATAGTATAAATCACAAGAAAGAAACCAACTTGGGCATAACTTCGCTGGTTAAGATTTTATAAGTCCTTCTAAAAGTCCTTCTAAAGGTCATATATTCAATTCCTCCACCCTAAAATTGGTGAGGTAAAAAAAGAAGAAAAATCAAGAAAGGAGAGAGGGAAGAGAAAGAATAAACTGCCTACATCATCATCAAAGATGGTCAGCATGAAAACAATCTATAAATGATCGACTATTCGGGAAAACAAAAACAAAAGGACAAAGTATGCTCAAAATCCAACTTTTACTTGTCACCTACTATGCATTACTGTGTTTCAATTTTATTTTTACTAATAATTAATGGCCCAATGTTACTTTACTTTTTCCTATTTCTCTATGTTCTTTTCTCCCAACCACTAAATTTCTTTTATATTGGTAATCATCATAATAGATCCTCTCCAGCATGGAAAGAAGAGTACAAATTCTTCAGACATTCAGGAGGTCCATATCTATCTACAAAAGACTCCCACTACCTTACCCTTCCCTTCCCTTCCCTTCCCTTCCCTTCCCTTCCCGCTTTACCCTTATATTCACACATTTACACACATTTACATAATTTCCTCATTTTCTCTCATGATCACATATGCTCTCTTCTGCATGTGCCCTCAACCTTCAACCATTGATACCCAAGGTTTCAACACTTATCTCTATAGAACTTGACCTGTCAGCTCTTGACCATTTATACTCGAGGTCACAACACTTAACTTTGCACCTCATGACACAGCTCTTCATCATTCATACACAAGGCCCTCACACTATTCAAAGCTTGATGAATTGGCCCTTGACCATTTATGCCTAAGGCCACGACACTCAATGCTACACCGCATGATGCATAAACCCTCGACTATACCTAAGGCCCCTGCACTACTCAAGGTGCGACGTTTCAGCTCTCGACCATTTATACGCAAGGTCCCGACACCTATTCCCTCATAATGCGAGGTATCAACCTTTGACCATCCATACACAAGGCTCCTGATATTCACTCTCATAAATCCAAACATATTAGGGACCCTTTTTACCCCGTCTCCTGATACCTATCTTAACAACAGGTTTTACTTCCTTAGTCCTTCATACATAACAATACTATCACAATTTCCTCAAGAATATTAATGAAACGTGAGCCCACATAATATGACTTTCCACACGCATTCAAAGCACCTTGTTTATAACTCAACGTCAACAATTAACCATACGCCAATGAACCTTTCCTCAACAAACTGCCAGCATGCTATCTCATCATGTCTATATTAAAATCAACAGTAGACACCAATAAATCCCATAAAATGCATTCAACATACAGTGAGCAACAAATCACAATATCCTATAGTGAAAACCACTTACCTCAGTTCCTTAAAGTTATTAATTCCTAATGGTTCAAAGTCCATGTCCCTAAAGTATCAAAACACATGATTTTCAAAGATTAAAATATTTACCGCTTGACTCGCGTGGGTCCTCACGAAAAACGTCAGCCCCACTTGTGTCCTTGCTGATTAATGACTGTAGGGGAGCTAACACAGTGGGTTGGTCGATTGACGAAGAAAGGGTTCGCCGTTACAGATCTGGCCCTTACAGAGGAGTCGCCGCCGAGAGGTTGCCGTCACGAATAGCAGACCGTCGTGGGTGCGTACTCCACAGATCGAGCTTCACCGTCGAAGGTAGCCGTCCGCCGTGGATGGTGTTGCGAGGGAGAGGTCACCGCCGTGAGTGGGTACTGTCGCGTGGTCACGTCGTCGAAGATCTGGGCGACAGGAAGATTCGTCTCTGAGCTTGCGGTCAGGGTGAGCTGCCGTTGCGTTTTACCTTTTTCTTTTTCTGTTGTGTTTGGATTTCAATTTTATACGGATTTCAAATATATTGGGCTGTTCGTATCACCAGAAACTCAAGATTTGAAATCGTATTTTTGTATAAAAAATTAATTTCATAAGATTTTAAGTAAATTACTTATTTAACCTTCACATATTCTAATTTTATTTAATAAATCAAAATTACAAACCTATATTTGTAATTTACTTTCTTTCTTTTTTTTTTTCATGAACATCTAAAGAACAAAATTTAAATATAATCATCTCAAATATTTTTCATTCTAAATAAGATGAAGAATTTAAAATCGTTTCTTAAATTTTAAATCATAAAATTTAAAATAATTTCTTCTACTTTCTTGACGCCAAAAGAGTGTAAGAGATTTGAGATAATTTTAAATGTAAGTTTTGATTTCTAAATTTAAGAATTAAAATTTTGCTATAAATATCCGGCAAATACACTTTTTTAAGAAGTTTGAGTTTGGCTGGACTTTTTTTTAGTAATGTTAAATTATAATCTTATTTGCACAATATACCCTTATCACTTCACTCATTAGTTGTCTTGCTACCAAGAGAGACATAAAAAATTATCTATGGAGAAACCTACTTCAAGTTTGCTTTCATAACTCGTTTGATCATGTCAAAAAAAAATGGAGGATGATTAATTTTCTCTGCATCCAAAATTTATTGTGCAAGCACAAGCCAACTTTATATGCCAAACTCACTCTAACTAAAATCGACGAAGGTAAAAGAAAATATTTTATATAAACTTCAAGTGGTCCATGTAGAGTGATAAATTTTGTGACTAATTGCAAATTCACATGTGCCTTCAAACTAAAAGACATAAAATGGGCAAATCAAATATTGTCACTTATTTATTATATGGTAATCCTATGATGCAATTTAATCTAATTGGATTGTGTGCCCAAAATCACTAAAATGGGACTGAGTTGATCCAAATAATTTAAGTCCTTTAAAAAAAGCTTAAATAGATCTAAATAAGCTAAGTTTAATGATTAGGCCCAAAAGTCAAACTCATGCTCAAGTCCATATGAGACTCATCATAATCTTTATAAATATAGGGGCATCCCTCATTTACAATGATCCAAAATTCAGAGACTTCAAAGCATTTAGAATTCAGAAGATCCAGAATTTAGAGAATCTAGAGAGAAGACTCCCAAGAGATCCAAGACTCCCTAAAACTCAAAAGAATTTTTGAAGACTAGACGACTTCAAGAAATCGATCGTCTTCTTCAAAAAGCAAAAGCCTTAGAAGATTCTTCAAGAAGTAAAAGCCAAAGACTTAAAAGATTCTCCAACAAGCAAAAGTTGAAGATTTAAAAGCTTTTTCAAGAAGCAGGAGTCGAAGACTTAGAAGATTCTTCAAGAAGCCGAAGTCGAAGACTTAGAAGATTCTTTAATAAGCCTAAGTCAAAGATTGAGAAGATTTTTTAACAAGCTAAAGTCAAGGAGTCACGTTCCCTCTACTAGAAAACAAGCTTATCAACCCTCAAATTGAAATGTAAATCAGAGAGAAACATCAAATGATTATACATTAGAGATTGTACTATATTGTGTGTGTGCAATGAGTGATAAAAACACACAAAGCGATGTGCAAGTGTACACAGTCTACAGCAAGTGATAAGTATTTATATTGTCTTCACAGAGATTATGTTAAATTTTGAACTATCTTGACTTAACCTCTTAGTGAATTCAAAGAATAATAAAAGATAATTATTTTGTGAATTTTTGTAACTAATGATGGATGAAATTAAATGACAGAATCAAAAGAATGCTTTTGCAATTGAAACGATGAGAATGAATGGGTTCAGATTAAAGTAAAATGTTATTCGCTGAAGTAGAATGCTGAAGTAAAAGAATTGTAAGATCGAATCACACAACAATAGTCTCGAAATCCTCCAAAATCTTCCAGTTATCTTAAGTTAATTCTCATTAACCTATATGAGTTAATTACCATTAACCTATATGAGTTAAATATGTTATTTTTGTGCATTAGGTGAGGGATTATCCATAACCTCCTCACTTAGGCAACACTAATCTAATCTAGAGTCTAATGTGTTTTAAAAGCAATCTACTCCTCGTATTTTCTCCCGAAACATAAAGAAGCTATTTATGCATGTTGGCCAGATAGACATAAACATTAAACAATAAGAAACACTTATAAAACAATTCAATCCGCAAATTTTACTTCAATTCCTAATCATTTCAACAACATCTTCCTTAATCATCACCCAAAGGTGATTAGTTTATGTTAAGATAAATAAAAGACAGTAACAAATAATCATAAACGGTAGACGAGTTCATTGAAAGATGTACATACATGCTAGCACAGTGGAAGAGATCGATTTGCACTCAAATAAGCTTAATTTAAAAGATAAACTTGTTGGGTGTGTATGTCCTAAAACTCGAATGGCTTGTAAATACATTCTATTGCCAATAAAGTTGTTATTGAAGTTATTTAGTAAGGTTGTTATTGAATCTTTTATAACTTTATAAATCCAATAAACTAGGAACCCGTGGTTATTATATGAATACTTAGGCTATATGTGGAGACATAAAAGTGGATCAAGTCTAAGTAAATAGCCAA
>JAOANK020000013.1:4547032-4569481 GCA_026257165.2 Telfairia occidentalis
TGGGTACTCATCCAATATAAGAAATCTTGTGTCTCTTGCAGATTTGAAACTTTATGGTCTCAAATCTCATGACAATCGTACTCTCATGCAATAGTTGCTACTAGTGGCAATTCGTGTAGTTTTACCAAAACATGTGAGATATGCAATTATTCACTTATGTTTTTCTTGAATACTATTTGCAGCAAAGTGATTGATTCCTCCAAGTTTCAAGAGTTGCAAAGTGAAATAGTCATCACTTTATGTTTATTAGAAAAATATTTTTTAATTTTGTTATATATCTGAAATAAAAGTAAATCATTTTATTTTGTTATAGGATGAGTTAGAAAATGAACACAAAGATGAAGATATCTTAACACAAGCAGTGGTAACTCTTGAGCATTGTGGATGTGTGCGGAAAATAGGTGATTTTGTTTCACCTTTCAATTATTTTAACATTGTAAGGTCACGAAGGAGAAAGAAAAAAGAAACAACTTCATCTCAACCAAGTCCCTTCTCGACTCAGGCAGGTTCGATGGTGCAAATAAGTCTCATCGTCTCAACCAAAACTACACCTTCGTCTGATACTAATCAAGAAATTATGCCAAAGAACAAAGGGGTCATGGAAAGTCATCAAACTAAAGAGCCAGATCAATTATTATCCTCAAAAGTAAGTTGTTGTAATTTTATTACATTATACTTGATGACATGTTAATTCTTTATTTTTATGATTGAATATTGTTCTATCATTGTGTTTAAAGGGTGTAGCTTGTCAATTAGCTATCGAATTTATTGAAAACATTAATGTTATTGGCATAATGTTTGAAGATCATACTACATCGACCATCTATGGGGTTTCATTAGGAAAAGACAATGTTAGAGTTATCATGGATGTGATCATTGGAGGAGATGTCTCTATTCCTTTTCCAATCAATTGTAAAATAGAGACTCTTTTTGAAATAGATAGTTGTTTTATTGACCTCATAAGCTTCTCAAAATATTGAAAGACGAAGTATACTTTTTTATCTCATATTACTGTGATTTTACTTCTTATAGATGAATAGTAATAATATTGAATTAAATGATAGGACCCTAAATCCAAAACAAAGGTTATTGAGGATAGCTATCCTGATGGCATCGAGGTTCCTACAAGCATCAAGTTCTTATATTATTTTACACAATGTGTATTGAAAAATAATTCTATTCGAGTCACCGTAAGTCGTGAAGTTTTTGGAGAAGGAAAGTTAATTTTTCTAATGCTTGATGATATTATGCAATTTTGTGGGATGGTCGAAATATCCAACTCATGTATTTTGGTTTATATTGCGCAAGTGTTAATAATTTTCTAAATACTTATTTTAGTCACTTTCTCGATATTTTATTACAAGTATTTATTATGTCATTCACGTATCTTTAGAAATTATTCGAGAATACGGATATACTAAACAAGTTTAAGGTGGTAGACCCATCTGAAGTGGCTTCATATTATGGAACACAAGACAATCGAGCAAGAAAATTAACGACCATTTTTTCATATTATGCAATTTTGTGGGATGGTCGAAATATCCAACTCATGTATGTTGGTTTATATTGCGTAAGTGTTAATAATTTTCTAAATACTTATTGTAGTCACTTTCTCAATATTTTGTTACAAGTATTTATTATGTCATTCATGTATCTTTGGAAATTATTCGAGAATACTGATATACTAAACAAGTTTAAGGTGGTATACCCATCTAAAGTGGCATCATATTATGGAACACAAGACAATCGAGCAAGAAAATTAACGACCATTTTTTCATTAGTAGAAACACGTCAGATAGTTCTCATTTCGTACAATCTTGGGTAAGTAATAATATTTTAAAATTGTTGTCGTAATTATTTTTAATATCATTTAAAAAATATTACTATGTATGAATTATTTTGTTAGGGGTCATTGGACATTGTGCATCTTTGACGTATTTAAAAATGTGGTGTACATTTTAGACTCCTCAGATCCCGCTGTTCTAGAAGATATCAAATATGTTGTTAATACGTAAGTATTATCTGTTTTTCCAGTGAAATATATTGATGCATATGTTTAACATGTTATATGGTAATTATTGTCTATTAAGTTAATTCTAAAATATAATATTTTTATTCTATTTAGAGCAATAAAAATGTTTATGACACAAAATGTCGTTACACAAGGTCGGAAAAATCCTACTTGGATTCCTGTAAGGGTATTACATGCATGAATTACATTAATTGTTATTAAGTTTTAATAAGTTTTAAAAACCTCTATTTGTTTATATCCAGTGTCCACGTCAATAAAGTTTAGTTGAATGTGGATATTATGTCTTGAAGTTTATTAGAGAGATAGTTCATCACCCAGAAACTCCAATTACAAATCTTGTAAGTCTCATCAAATTTTCATCTTTAGGTTAGATGAACTATACTTTCTTTATTAAAAATACTTATATTATTTCAATTTTTTAATGTAGTTCCATTCGAAAAAGCCATATACACAAGTTGAAATCGATGAAATAAGAGATGGGTGGGCAGAATACATAGCAAACTTCACTAGCTTGGTCAAATTTTCACTTTTAAGTTAGATGGATTTATAATATGTACTATTATTGAACCAGATGTTGGATAATATTGTTGATTCCTTACATAGTTTTGAATATATTAATATTGTGAATTTTGTTATTAATGACATGTTATAAGTTTGAAGTGTATTATTGTGAGTGGATTGATGTGTGTTGATTGAAGTTTTGTTGGAGGTAAATTGATAGTGTTATTGAAGATGAAATAGTGCTTATTTTAGTTCATTGATGTTGAAATTGGAGTGGATTGATATGTGATGAATTGTGTTATTGGAAGTGGTTATTGTAAAATACATGTGTTGGAGGGTGGATTGGTGTGTTTATATTGGTGGAATTGTGTGTTTGAAGTGTATTGTTGTGAGTTGTCTTTTTTTAATTGTGTTATATTTTGGAGATGGAATGATGCTTCTGATAATGGATTGATGTGTGGTGATTGAAGTCTTGTTGGAGGTAGATTGATAGTGTTATTGCAGATGAAATGGTGCTTGTTTTAGTTCATTGATGTTTGAAATTGGACTGGATTAGTATGTGATAAATTGTGTTATTAAAAGTGATTATTGTAAATACATGTGTTTCAGGGTGGAGTGGTGTGTTTGAAGTGTATTGTTGTAAGTTGTCTTTTTTTTTTAATTGTGTTATATATTGGAGATGTAATGGTGCTTCTGATAGTGAATTGATGTTTAGAATGGATTGGTGTGTGATGAATAATGTTATTGGAGACGATTGTTGTTTAATACATCTGTTGGAGGGTAGATTGGTGTATTTGAAGTATATTATTGTGAATTGGTTTTTTTAAAGTCTCAATTATTGGAGATAGATGTGTTTGTGATAATTAATTGATGGTTGAGAGTAGATTGATGTGTTGTCAAAGGTGATTGCTGTTGTCAAATACATGTGTTAGAGGTAGAATTGATAATGTGCGTGACTATGATCGTTGAATTTAGAGGTTTAATTGTAGTTTAATTTGGATTGTACAAGCAATAATTTTTATACAAGTTTCTAATATAAATTTGGATTGTATAAGCAATATTAACAAATGACAATTTTTTTTATTTGACAAATGGTAACAGCTAAAAACCGTCATTGTAGCCAACTATCATCACAACCAATTGGAGCGTCAATGACAGTTCTTTACAATCATTGCTTAAAAGAAACAATGTCAGTTTTTAACTGTCATTATAACTAGCCATTATCATATCACCTACAATGATAACAATTTATAACCATCATTGTTCATAACCGTCATCATTTGATACCATGTCAGTTGTGTACGATGACAGTTTACAACTGTCATCAATCTATAACCGTCACCACAGGGTACAATGACACCTAGAAAGATGACGGTTTTGGAACCGTCATCATACATGTATGATGATAGCTAATAACTAACATTGAAGGTCAAATTTGTTGTAGTTACAAAAAATGAGGTTCATACACTGGCCTAAGGTTTGAAATTTAACAGAATAAGAAGCATTGTTATGCAGCGGAATCCAAATCATACCCTACATAAATCTTGGTCGTTGCTACGGAGGTTGAATAATGAAACTCAATGAGCAAAATGGCTGCTTCCAAAAATCCTATTCTAGAAATGTAGAACAAAATATGAAGATTTTTGCTATGATAAAAGTTGAAAATCTTTTCTCAAACCCTAGAAACTAATGAAATTCATACATACCACTTTTTTGAACGGTATGAATGAATGTAGAATAATAGTGAAGAACAATGTGATTTCCCTCTGTTCTGAATGGCAGCGAAGATAAGAGGAATCTGGATTTTTTGAACCCTTTTTAGTTGGGAAAAAAATCTTGGAAAAATACCGAACATGGAGAAATTTTCTGAAACGGTTTAAAAATGTTATTCACCTTTTTAGTCGTAATCTTGGCGTGCGTGTGGTGCTTCTGATTTTTCCCGTTTTTTCAATTGAAAATAATGGCACTGAAGTGGATGGATAAAATGGTCTATTTGTTTCAATTTCTTTTTACGTTTTCAAGTGAAAATACATTTTTGAAAATAAAATAGATTTTGAACGTTTATGAAATGGGTCTATAGAAAAGGGCCCTCTATGTACTTATCCCTAGATTTAATTCAACTCTTTTTCAATGGGCTTGAATTATTTGAGTCCCATTTTAGTGATTTTGAGCTTATTTGATATTTGGCTCAACACGTGACATAATTCAATTAGATTAAACTATGTCAGAGAATGGTCTTAGGATAAATAAGTGACATTATTTGATTTGCTAATTTTATGTCTTTTAATTTAAATTTAAAGATACATGTAAATTTACAATTGGTCACAAAATCTATCACTCAACAAATGCCATTTTTTTTTAAGATTTATGCACTTGTATGTTTGATAGATCTTGAAAGAAAATAAACTTTTTTACACGATTAATTGAAATATTAATTTTGGCACAAATTTTAATTTTTTTCTTTCTTTGGCCAAAATTTATTTGTTGTTTAATTTGAATTTTCGAGCTATTTAGCTTTGCCATCTTTATTTGAATAGAAGAAAATTCAAATTTATATGGTGGTCAAAAATTTGTCTAGATCCTACTTTATGAGAGATTTGTCAATTTTATTTAATTAGGGAAATCTTTTGTGGAAAAATGAAAATTCTCTTACAAAGAATATTTAGGAAATATTTTCCCTCATTTTATTGAGAGAATCTTTTTTTGGTAAAAATAAAATTATATAGCAAAAATTTGGCACACTTATTTTCGAAAGAATCTTTTGCCAAAATTAAAATTCTCCTAGTAGAAAATTTCCATGTTATTTGATGTGGGGGTTTTTTTTTTTGGAAAAATTAAAATTATCTTGGAAAAAATTGTTTAGGAAAGAGTTTCCACTTTATTATTGGAAAAAATCTTTTTGACAAAATTAACAAAAATATTCTCTAGCCCGAATCTATTTTTTGAAAGAGTTGCATAATTCCTCAAACAGAAGCCTTTTAGGTTTCTCTTCTTACTCTTCCAGCTATTTTCATCTTTCTTCTCCATTTTGTTTTTCTTGGCTTCTAGTATTCACACACTTCTTGTTTTGGTTTTGCAGATTTGAATTATCACAACAAGACACTCTCCTCTCCTCATCTCATTTGCACCCTTGGTAAGGAGAAACAAAATAAAGTTACAATTTTTATCCATATTCGATGTTGTTGAAAAAAGCACAAAAAAAAAAAAAATTAAAAAGAAAAACAAATTAGGTGCTATGCAAGGCATCCCTAATTTTTAATATTTTTTTTATGGTAGGTGCTACCACAAGGCAACCCTATTATTATTATTTTGTTTTTTTAGGAAGCAAAGTAATCTCACTGTAACGCTAGTTTTCATCCGTCATACAAGAGGTAAGTACATCTTCAAACATTTTTCTTTGAATATGTATATATTTTGTTATTATTAGTCTTGATTTTGCTGCTATGATGCCCCTGTCTCCAATGTTGCTATGATGTCCATGTGATGCTGTTATGATGCCTTGTGATTTTTTTAAAAAAATAATTTTTAGAGGTTTTTTTTTGTTTTTTGTAAATGAAACCTATTTTTCATTGATATTTCAAGTGATGCCACTCTTAAGGCCAATCACCTAAGTTTTATTTTGTGATTGAGAAGGCAATT
Organism: Telfairia occidentalis; assembly: GCA_026257165.2. NCBI lineage: Eukaryota > Viridiplantae > Streptophyta > Magnoliopsida > Cucurbitales > Cucurbitaceae > Telfairia > Telfairia occidentalis. Next base: position 4,553,205 of record JAOANK020000013.1, read on the forward strand.
CAGTGATGTCACTTCTGCTTAGGCCAATCACCTAATTTTAGTGATTGTTGAAACTTACGGCTGTGGTCACCCAAAGAATATTCCACAAGACCAATCACCAAACTTTGTTGTTTTTGGTGATTAAGGAGGCAATTTAGTGATGTCACTCTTGCTAAGCCAAGCACCTAATTTTGGTGATTGTGGATACCTATGACAGTGGCACCTAAAAGAATATCCCACAAGGGCAATTACCAAACTTTTTTTTGTTTTTGGTGATTGAGGAGGCAATTCAGTAATGTCACTTCTACTTAGGCCAATCACCTAATTTTGGTAATTGTAGAAACCTACGACGATGGTCACCCAAAGAATATCCCACAATAAATTTTTTGTTTTTGGTGATTGAGGAGGCAATTCAGTGATGTCACTCTTGTTTAGGTCAATCACCTAATTTTAGTGATTGTAGAAACCTACGGCAGTGGTCACCCAAAGAATATCCTACAAGGCCAAACACCTAACTCTTTTTGTGTTTGGTGATTGAGGAGACAATTCAGTGATGTCACTCTTGCTTAAGCCAATCACTTAACTATGGTGATTGTGGAAACCTATAGCAGTGGTCATCCATAGAATCCACTGTTTTTGGTGATTGAGGAGACAATTCAATGAGTTACTTCTACTTATGTCAATCACCTACTTTTGGTGATTATGAAAACCTACGACGGTGGCCACCCTAAGAAATTTTTTGTCTTTGATTTGTAGTATCTTGTTTCCATACTTGTGATATTTTTTTTATGGAATATTTTTTTTATATGAATTAATTTTTTTTATGGATTGAGTTTTTTTCTTTTATTTTATGAAATGATTTTTTTTAAAAAATTTTATGGATTGAGCTTAAAATTTTATTTAAGTTGCCTACGTACCCTATAAGATTAGAGATCAAGTCATAACGTAGTTCATTTGGATTTGTTTTGATAAAGGGGTTGTTCGCCTTTTAAACTCATGCGAGCCAGGAGTAGCATGCATTTTAGGCTCTAACGATAAAGAGCTTTACATTTTAAGCGTAATACTTCTTGAGAAACTTTCCGGTGATTGGCCTAAACTTAAGCCCATATTTGTCAACTATCATGTATTCTCCATTAGTGTAGACTTCGTTCACAATGTAGGGTCCATCCAATTTAAGTGTTAATTTATTTCTTGTATGTCGAGTAATTATAATAGGTCTTCGAATAGTGAGCACGAGTTCCTTAACTTGAAATAATCAAGGTCGTACCTTTTTATTAAAAGCCTTAGACATGCATACTTGATAGCATTTCAATGTTTGTTGAGCATCTAGTCTTTTCTCATGTAGCTCTTCCAACTTTTGAGGACGTAACTTAGCGTTGTCTTCTATAGTTAGCCCCTCCTGAATTGCAATTTGCAATGAGAGGATTTCTATTTCTAAATGGAGTACAACTTCTACCTCATAAACAAGTGAATAATGTGTAGCTCCTGTTGGAGAGAGATAGGTAGTTTGGTATTCCCATAATGCTTCACCTATTCTTTCATGCCCATAATTGTTTTCATTAGTCACCACTGTACTAGACGTACACAACTGCTATCAGTTATTGGCTAGATTATACAAGCATCCAACCATTTGACAATCTTTTTTTACGACACTTATTTCATTTTTGGGTTCAGTCTTCTTTGTTGCCCAGTAAATTTAAAATTTCCTTCCTCTAAATTGATCTTTTGCATGCAATAGGAAAGATTGATCCCTCTTATGTCTGCTATGGTCCAGCCTATAGCTTCTTTATGTTGCTTTAACAAGGATAGCATGGCTTTTTCATTCTCTTGGGTCAATCCAACGAACATGATAATATGCAGAATACTTCCTTCTCTTAAACAGACATACTTAAGGTGGTCTGGTGATGGTTTCATTTCTAGTTCAGGGGCTTCCAAGAGTGATGGTTAGATAGGCTTTGATTGCTTTTCTAATAGTTCAAGGGGTTCAAAATGTTTGTTGCTGGTTATTTCACAAATTATGTTTTGTGCTGCAGTATTATCATCCCCTATTTTTTTTTTCAATTAACTACATTCCCCCAAACTTGCTTCCATGCTAAACACCACTACTTTTCTCAAACACTTTCTAAACCAAATCATTAATGACCTGAATTTCAGAACACTTTCGAGCTCTAGAGGACATCTCATAACATTGAAAACACTAAAAGTTACCTGTTGATCATGAACTCTCATGGCGAATTCTCTTTTCTGCACGTCTATTAAAGCTCTTCCAATAGAAAGGAATGGGTGCCTCAAAATAATAGGTACCTACTTATCTCTCTCATAATCCAATATGATCAAATCAGTTGGGAAGATAAATTTATCCACCTAAACCAAAATATCTTCTATTTTTCCTTTTGGGTGAGTACTGAATCTATCTGCAAGATGTAGGGATATTGTGATAGGTCTTGCTTCTCCTATCCCCCAACTTCTTATAGATGGACAAGGGCATCAAATTGATGCTTGCTCCAGGGTCACAAAGAGCTCAACCTAACTCTTTGTCACCTATGGAGACTAAATCGTGAATGTTCCAGGATCTTATGGATCTTGTTCTTGAAACTGGCACTTGCTTCTTCAATTAAGGACACCATTTCATATTCCTCTAATCTTTTTGTCTTTGTGAGGATATCCTTTAAGAATTTTGCATAGAAGGACATTTGCTCTAAAGCTTCTACTTGAAGAATATTAATATGAAGTTGTTTCAGAACATCCAAAAATTTTCTAAACTGACATCCTTGTTCTTGCTTCTTCAGCCTTTGAGGAAAGGAAGGGGGTAGTGGTTTGAAGGTAGAATTGTCATTTACCTTGTTGTTGGTTCCCTCCTCCTTATCCGTGTTTTTGGTAAGATCCTCCACTGTTGTATCCTTTTCTTTATCCACTCGAAATGATACCCTATTGTTGCGAATTCCTAGCTGTTTCTCACTCTCTTGTTCAACGTCAATATTCTTTCCATTGTGATCTAAAACTTTCTTCTTCTGCACAATAGGCTGATTCCCATCTAGCATTCGGCCAGTTCTCAATTCCACAACTTGTACCTATTCCTTCCCCTTCCTTTTTTGGTTTTCTGTGTCAGATGAGATGTTTCCATGCTGTCTGTTTTTCAATTCAGTGGCCAACTGACGGATCTGCATTTACAAATTCTATAGAGATGCTTGCTGACTCTGATTACAACATCATTCTTTACCATATACTCCTTCATTAAACTTTCTAAAGAAGTGTCAGGTATAATTTGATTGATTGGCTGCTGTCTCTATTGATTCTGTTGAGGATATGATTGAAAATAAGGGGGTGGCTTGGAGCGGTTTGATTTGTTTGCACATACCCAGGGTTGAAATTAGGTTTTGTTACACTCTGATTGTTGGTTCCTTAACCTCCCCAACAAAAATGTGGTTGTTGTCTCCAACCAGGGTTATAGGTTTGGGCATATGAATTGTTATTTCTCTGCACATTCCGATTTTGCATATGGTAAATTGATGCAGGGTTAGTGGGACAATGTTCCATCAAATGATTCCCTCCACAATACCCACAAAATACTACATTGAGTTAATTCATTATAGTTGTGTTATGGGCTATATTTCTTGTAGTAAGATTCTTCAACATGTTTGACATTTAGGAAGATTGAGCTGTCAAGACAGTGAGATCATTTAACTTCAATTTACCTCTAATCCTTTCCACAGTTTCAACTTTTGCCCTTGGGTTTGACCAGTGGCTGTGATTAGTTGAAATGGTATTCAAAATATCAACTGCTTCATTTTAGGACTTGGTCAATAGTGCTCCATTGGCGGAAGCATCCACCACTAACTTAAATGTCTTGGTTAGACCATGATAGAAAGCTTCCATTTGCAAGGAATGTAGCAATCCATGATGAGCGCACTTCTTGAGCATCCCTTTAAACCTCTCCCATGCTTCATTGAAAGATTCATCATTGCCTTGGCTAAAGGTAATGATGTCTCTTATTAACTTTACATTTTTGGTTGGAGGAAAGTATTTCAACAAGAATTGTATTGCCAATTCATTCCAACTTGTTATGGATTCTAGTAGCAGGGTCCCCAACCACGTTAAACCATCACCAACAAGAGAATAAGAAAATAGAGTTAATCTTAATGCCTCTCCTAACACTCTAGGTATTAGAAATGAGTCACACACCTGAAAGAAGGTTTTGAGGTGTTGATAGGGGTCTTCTACAACCATACCATGAAATTAACCCCTTGGATTGAAGCATCTGGAACATTACTGGTTTTAGCTTAAAGTGTGGTGCTTGAATTTCAGGCCTCACTATTACAAAATTCATTTCATTGTATCTAGGGGTTGCATAATCTCATATTGCTCTTGCCCTGTCATTAGCAATCTGAACTATGTTCCAGTGTTAATAGCCTGATTCACTACTGCGACTGGTAGCCTTATAGGTTCTTGCACTACAGCTAGTTTGTTAGGTCAGTCAACCATATCTTCTGGCCTTTCTTCTTGATATAATCTCTCTCTTCTTTTCCTTCTAATTCTTCTAAGGGTTCCTTTGATCTCAGGATCAAGTTCTAATAGAAATTCTAAACCAAGAAAGTCGTTCATGCACTTGTACAACACTTGTAATTCATAACAGCTTAGTCAGTTCTTTCAAGTACAAAATTCGCCTAAACTCAACTTTTAGAACTATTTTTATTGCACTTAATCCCCAGCAACGATGCCAAAAATTTGTTAAGTATTTTAATTAACTTGCTAGAACTATACAATCTTCTTATCATAGTCACACATTGATTGCAAGTATATACTTAGAAGTTGTAGTAATGCAAGGTTGATCCACAAGGATAAGTTGACAAAGTTTAGTTCAAAAGCAAGTAGTTTAGAAAAATTTTAGTAACTCAATAAAGAGTTGGTTAAAAGACAAAAAATAGCAATTAGGAAGTAAAAATGAGAGTAGAGAGGTTTCAAGCAATAGTTAAAAAAAGTTGTGATTAAAACAGGCTCGAATTAGGAAAATTATTGAACTGAATGCTACAGTATTACTTTCGCTATCAGAATAGTCACAGAATCACTCTTGGGCTTCTTTTGAAACTCTATAGCTATGATTCATTTCCATTTCGTCTAGTTTTTTAATCTAATAGTGTTCTCTAATGTGCATTAGGAGGAAGTTATCCCTAAGTCTTTCTTAAATTCATTAAATGAATGATATGAATGTGAGTTGCTAAGGGTTCAATTAGTATTTTCTTTCCAAGTCCATACTAAAGAGAAAAATTGCAAGGATGGCCAATCATTAAATTCATATGGTAAAAATAAGTCATTAGCACCCATTAAACGATGACTAAGAACTGCTATAAGTAAACCTTATACCATTCAAGAAAAAAATCTCCCTAACCCTCACCTTAAGCTAATTAGTTCATGTTTAGGTGGGAAAAATAAAATGCAACGTTAATTAAGCAATACATGTTTTTGAGAATAACAAAAGCTAAAAGAATTTATAGTTTAATTACAAAAAATTAAAAGACTACTAAGGAGAAAGAGAAAAGAATAAGCTAAAAGAAAATGAGAGAAAATAATCTTGGAGAGTCTTCTTTCTAGACTTGGTCTCCTCCAAAAGTTGCTCTCTTTTCTCTTTGTCTCTTCTTTCCTCCTTTGGAGATCTTCTTCGAAAATTGGGAAAAACTCCTTGCCCAAAAGAAAATGGCTTTTGTCCGTATTTGGAGGCTGCCTTTCTTTCTCTTTTATATATCTCTATCTTATTCATTTGGCACACAAATAAGGGCTTAATTGGCTCACACTACCACGTGAAAAAAAAATTTCTGGTTTTTTTTATAGTCATGTGCTGCTTGCCAGCTCAATTAATAAAATGCCAATTCACTGTCCTTTCCTTTTAGCTCAACAATGTCATAGGAATCTGCCTCTATAAATGAGATGTTATAGCAAAATTAACAAGATATTGCAAAATAGGAATGAAATCTTTGCAAAACAGATGCAACCAGCAATTAATTTAAATAATACCCTATTCATTTGCTCATAATAAAACACAAGAGATATGCACATGAGTTTCTGTTCATAAGTCATAATGAGGCACCATTTTGCTTAAAAATATACTAATTTAGGCCATTCCTAACTTTTATTATAAGAGTTAACAATGTCCATAATGCTTCACCTATTCTTTCTTGTCAATCTCTCTTCGCCTTGAAGACGACTTTCATTAACAAATTGCACAATGTCTTATTAAACGATTCTGCCGACCCATTTGCGGTAGTGTTATACATAGATGAAGTATACTGTTTGAAGCCAAACTTGTTCGCACAACTTATCCATTAGACTGTTGGAGAATTGTCTTCCATTGTCTATCACTAAGCAATTAAGGATGTCGTATCAATAGATGAGATGAGTACGGACAAAATCTGTGAAACTTTCTTTCTTTGCTTCTTTTAATGCAATAGCTTCATCACATCTTAAGAAGTAATCTATCCCTGCAAGAATATAAGAATGTCCTACTGATCATTTGGGTGTTATAGAACCAGCAAGATCAAGTCCCCAAGCTTCGAATGCCCATGAAGCTACAGTTGAATGAAGTGGTTCTGGATATTGATGTATGAAATTGGCATTAAGCTGACAAGCTTCACAGCTTTTCACATGTTGCATTGAGTCTTGAACCATGGTAGGTCCATAATAGCCTATTCTTTTTTGTTGATAATACAGTTTTGGTCCAGATTGATGAGCCCCACAAGTACCTAAATGAGCTTCGTCAAGTGCTTGTGTTGATTCTTCTTTTCCTAAACATCGAAGGAAAAAACCTTCATGTTAGCATCAATATAGAGTACCCTTATAGTTACGAATTGAGTGACTCTTCTTTGTATCTCAGTTTTATGTCGAGTATCGTTAGGAAGCTTTCTGTGCTGAAGGTAGTCTATGATCGGTTGTCGCCAATCGTCTTCTTCAATAACATAGATATATATTACATTTGTTTCTTGGCTTGCCTCTTCAACTAGCAATAGGATCGATCTTTGACAGAGTGGGATGTTTAAAACTTCATCCTCTGAAATTGTTAGAGTCGAAGCCAAATTTGCTAGAGCATCTGCTTTTTATTTTTAGATCTTAGGACGTGTTCTCTCGTCACACTTTCAAAGTTTTTCAATAACTATTTTGCATAGTTGCAATAAGGTATTAGGTTTTCATCATATTGGAGTAAAAATTGATTTATTATCAACTTTGAATCGCCATGTTGGTCACAACAATATCCATAGCTATTTGAAGACCAATAATGACTGCTTGATATTTAGCCATATTATTAGAACATACCTCGCCAAAAGGTGAAGCTATATGGCAACATGTGTTTTTTGGGTGAGATGAAGATTACACTTGCCCTTGCGCCATTCTTTCAAGCTGCACCATCAAAGTACATAGTCCAAGGCTCATTGATTTCAAGCTGCACCATTAGGTAAATTTTCCTATAATTTCCAATCTGATAGGATTGGATGATTTGCTAATAAGTCTTGCCCCTTCACCGCTTTCTGCAAAACATAGACACTATCATATTGTTGAAGTAAGATTGCCCATTTAGCCAATCGTCTTGAGATGATAGGCTTAGATACAACATATTTGACCGGGTCAACGTTTGCCACCAAGTATATTGTGAAAGTTTGCATATAATGTCTTAGTTTATCAATGTCGAATAAGAGGGAAAGGCACAATTTCTCAATAGGTTAATAGTTTAGTTCAAACCCATTAGAGGTTCTACTCAGATAGTTGAGAGCACATTCCTTTCCTTTCTCATTTTCTTGTGCAAGTAAAGCTCCAAGTGACCTTTCTTGTGCAATAATGTATAATATCAATGGTCTCCCTACTGGAACACTTAAGACAGAAGGATTAAGCAAGTATTTTTTTATGTTGTCAACAGTGTTTTGGTATGTTTTATCCCATTCGAAGATTGTCTTTACTCATCAAGCTTTGAAATGGTTGACATCGACCTGCTAGGTTAGAAATGAATCTTCTGATGTAAGCCAAACATCCCTAGAGACTTCTCCGCTTGCACAAGTTTTGAGGTTCTGGCATTTTTTGAACTATATCAATTTTTGATTGGTCAATTTCGATTCCTTGATGTCTTACTACAAAACCAAAAAATGTTCCTGACGTCACACCAAAGGCACATTTGTGAGTATTCATCTTCAGTTGATATTTCTTCAAACGATCAAAGACTATTTTTAGATCATGTAAATGGTATTCTCATTTCTTATACTTGACCACAAGACATCATGTAGCATTCAATGTGTTTATGGAGTATGTCATCAAAGATCTTTTACATGGCCTGTTGGTCAGCTGCCCCAACATTCTTTAATCCAAAAGACATCATTTTTAAAAGCATATTCCTTTCGGGGTTCGAAATGCAGTCATCTCTTCATCTTCAAGAACCATTCGAATTTGATTATATTCTTATAACTCATCCATGAATGACAAGGCTTCATGTTCTGTGGTAGCGTCAACCATAAGTTCAGTGATGGGCAAAGGAAAGTCGTCCTTAAGGCATGCATTATTTAGATCACGAAACTGAACACATACGGGAAATTGTCCATTCTTCTTTTTAACTGGAACGATGTTCGCTATCCATGTCGTATATTTTACTTCATGAATGAATCCTACCTTAATTAATTTATTGACTTCTACCATGATTTTAAGAATAAGGTCCGGTTGAAAATGTCTTTGGGCTTGCTTGATCGGTCGATATCCTAGTTTGATCATGAGGTGATTGGCTGCTATTTTTGGATCGAGTCTTGGCATCTTCTTATATGACCAAGCAAAGAAATCTCTGTATGTAGTGAGTAAGTGATAAAAATCCAAAAGTGCTATTTTAGGGCCCTAGATTTAGTGGTTTTGTGGGCTTTCTTGTATTCTTTGATGCCTTTATTCATGTATTTTGTAGGAACCGATAATTTTGACGCAAAAATATAAATTTGGTGTTGTTTGGGTTGAAAAACAAGCGTAAGAAGAGTAAATTCGGCTAAGGAAAGAAAAATAAAGCCAAAACCAGTGGAGACCTGAGGGTGTCTCGACATTGTGAGGAGCCTCGCACTTGCCCAGTTCTATTATCTCGATGTTGCCCTAGCATCACAACGCTAGTTCAAGTTTGACTGCCCTTGTTTTCTTGCATCCACATGCTTGAGAACTAAATGGGGCAGCGTCAAGATGCTATTAAGTATCTATATAAGCAATTTTTATTTTAAGGCTTTAGAACATCAAATTTTAAGCTGTCTTTTGGTGCAATTTTTTAGAGTTTAACACAAAATACTACTAGGTTCTTGTGTTGGAGTTCAAGGGAGCCTACTCTAGTGTGCGAGGGTGAAAACTAAGAGCACGAGGAGTGGTTCGACGACAAAAACAACATTGAAAGGACTTGGGAGTTTCTCTTTTTCTCCTTATTCTTTTTGCTAATGTTTTATTAGCTTAAACTACTATATTTTGGAGCCAATGAGTGGATAAACATTATGTAATATTAAGATGTTGGGCATTTTTAGGCTTATTTTGTTGTATTGAACTTTTTTTTTAGTTGATTTTAAGTGCTAAATCCTCTTACTATTTTTTGCTATATTGTTATTCTTCCATGAGAGTGTGGAATGAATGTGTCTTTATTGTTTAGCTTGAAAAAGTGGGTTGTAAATACGACTTGAATGTTAGACAATTAAAAATTTATTCATGAAAGTGGTCGGTTTTAATTGAGGCAAAATTTAGAAAAGAACTAATTGCCACAATTGGTTAGTAATTGTAAGGAATTGATTTGTTAATTGATTGTGAGGTTAGGTGATTTTGAGAGAGTGAACCTACGGTTATTAATTTTCTAAGCCTATGATTCTAGCATTTAAAAGAGGTCTAGAATTATTTGAGTAATCAATTTAGCCTAAAAAAAAACCAACACCCAAGGATTCAACTTTTCTAGAATTTTCACTAAAAGCATGCATTTTTATCGTTTGTTTAGTTTAAAAATTAGAAAATCGATTAAAAACTAAAAGATTTAACAACCTGATTCCTAGAGGACGATACTCGATCTTAAGGTCATTTTATATTACAATTTGATTTGTGCACTTGCGGCAACGCAGTAAGTTGAGATCAAGTTTTTCGCGCCGTTGTCGTGGAATCGGCGTGGTATTTCTTTTATTTTTGAGAGATTTGAAACAATCTTACGCTAAGGTGTATTTTATTTATTTTTTATTTTTCTTCTATCATTCTTTTTACTGTTTGATGTTTTGGTGCATGCGAAGAAACCGTGATACTAACTTTGTTCCTTTTGACCCTGAAATTGAATGAACCTTTAGAAGAAATTGAAGAAAGAACAGGGTGAGCCAGAAATCATTGTAGAGTAGTAGGGACAATAGAGGGCAATTTGAGACTACTTTTCGCCCACTATCCCTACGCTCAGCTAGAGATCAATCCAACCCCAATTGCTGCATGTAACTTTGAGCTTAAATTGGGATTGATTCAGATGGCCCGTGAGGGAGCATTTAGAGGCTTTGCCACTGAGAACCCACATAAGCAATTTGATCCTTTCTTGAAATCTGTAGCGTGGTAAAAATAAATGATGTATGTACTGATGCTATTTGTTTGAGCTTTGTGCAAGACTGGGCTAAAAATTGGTTAGAGACACTCCCAACAGACAATATCACCATCTGGGATGAGCAAGCCAGGCATTCATAAACAAATTCTTTCCACCTTCTAAGACCCAGCGATTGAGGATAAAGATCAATCCCTTCAGGAAACATGAGACAGAGCAGTTGTGTGAGGCCTGTAAGCGTTATAAAGACCTCTTATACAAGTGTCCTCAGCATGATTACCCTAACTGGCTTGAAATCCAGTTATTTTATAATGGTTAAACCAGTGCAACTAAATACATTTTGGATGCAGCTGCAGGTGGCTAAATATTTCGAAGACTGCAAAGGTGGCCCACACACTACTTGAAGATATGGCTGCCGATACTACTCGAAAAGTGTTTTTTTAGGGCCTTAGATTTAGTAATTTTGTGTGCCTTTTGTGTGCTTTGATGCTTTTCTTTGTTGAATTTGTACGAATCGAGCATTCTATTATAAAACATGAATCTAGTGTTGTTTGAGGTGAATAATGACCTTGAAAAGAACAAATTTGGCTAAGGAATGAAAAAATAGGGGCAAAACAAATGAAAACCTGAGAGCCTAGTGTCTCAACACCGGGCTAGTGCATTGAAATGCCCAAATGTCAAGAAATTGGAAGATTCACATTCGGTTAATGCAAGGAAGAAAACTGACGTCTTGACGCCAGCCTTGGCGTCTCGATGCTATTAGTGATCATAAGTGCACTCGTGCCCTTCCCCCATTCCAAGTAGCGTGATGATGCTACTTCCTAGCATCTTGATGCTACACCCATATTCACCGTAAATTATCCGCCGTCGCGCGTTTTAAAGATGAAGATCGAGGCAGCGTCGAGATGCTACCGATAGTGCCATATAAAAACATTTTATTTTGTTAGGGCTCTTGGAAGCTTGAGATAACGAAATAGAATCTTCTTGGGTTTCACTGTTGAAGTCTAGTGGGTGTCCTTGGAGTTCTCGAGATTGATTTTTGAGAGCTCCAGTAGTAAATTTATGATGGAAATGTTGTGTATTCTTCTGAGAGTGCCCTTTTTTCTTCTTATCTCTACTGTATTATGTTTTAATTGAATTAGCTAATTTCCTTAAGTTTTATGGTGTTGGTCTTGAATGAACATTATAATTGATTTCTTGTGGAATGCATTTTTTGCTTTGTCTTCTAATTTTCAGTACATTATGTCTTCAATTACTTGGCTAACAATTGATTGAATGTTACTTTTATTGTCTTGCTTGAGATAGAGGGCAATAAATTAGGCCTTAGAATTTAGATGTATGTTCTTGTATGCACGAGTGATATGAGAGTGTGTGAGGTCGTTAAATAAATGTTTTTATGGCCACCTTTTTGTTCTAATTGCAAGAGAATGAGTTAGGATTAATTAGTAAGAGTGGTTGAACTTGAGAGAGGAATTTCAATTAAAAGAAATTCTGGACCAAGACTAATTGGCAAGAAAATGCATTCTATGAGTTAATTGATCGTTTAATTATTTCATTAAACACACCAACACCCTAGAACTTCTCAGCTCTTGATTTCTTACCTTTAGCACGTCTAGTTTAATTGCTTGCGTAGATTAAAAACTGTTGCATGTGCGTTGTTTCCCTAAATAAAAATAAAAAAAATTTATTCAAAAACTAAGAAATTTAGAACTCTCAATTCCCAATGGATGATACTTGGTCTTCAAATTATTTTATTACTATGATTGACTCGTGCACTTAAGGTAACACTTTGTTAGGTGCGATCAAGTTTTTGGCATTGTTGTTGGGGATTGACATATTTTTAATTTTCTTATTATTGAGGCGTTTGAGCAGAACTTACTTTAGGGCATCTTTTTACTTATCTTTTTGGTATTATTTTTTAGTGCATGCGATGTGCTCAAGGCACTAATCCTATTCCTTTTGATTAAAGATTGAGTGTACTTGCAGAAGAAATCTCAAAGAGCAAAGAATAGAGCTTGAGCCAATGGTTGAGCAAGCGGGTGCCCTAGGGTGATTCGTGACTACTTTCAGCGTACAGTTCCCAATGCTTAGCCTGGGATTGTGCAAGCACCAATTAACACCAAGATGTTTTAGCTAAAGCCTGGTTTAATTTAAATGGAGAGGGAGAGCACTTTTAGGGGCTCACATGCAGAGGATTCGCATAAGCATATCAAATCGTTCCTAGACATATGTAACACGGTAAAATTAAATGGGGTTCCTAACAATGCTATTCGCTTATTTGTCTTTTTCCATTTTCGATGCAGCATAAAGCGAAGGATTGGTTGGAATCCTTACCTTCAGAGAGCATCACTATGTAGGATGAGCTAGCCCAGGCGTTTCTCAACAAATTCTTTCCTCCCAGCTAAAACGCAAAGATTAAGGATGGAGATTGGAACTTTTAAATAGGCAAATGGCAAGCAATTATATGAGGCTTGGGAGCGACATAAAAAGCTGCTGAGAAAATGCTCATAGCACGACTATCCAGATTGGCTATAGATACAGTTATTCTATAATGGTCTATCTAGTACCACTAAGTCCATAGTAGATGTAGCCGCAAAAAAGTAAATTTTCTCTAAGACTGTCGAGGCTGCCCAAGCATTTCTTGAGGATATGGCAACTACTAGTTACATTTGGCCATCTGAAACATCCACATCTCGAGTAGTGAGGATGTGTGAGTTAGATGAGGTAAGCTCCATTAAGGCTCAAATGGAATCTCAAACTAACACTTTGAACAATCTTGCGATGCCAGGTAACACACGATTCATAACTTCCTTGACAGCCTATAATGCCTATGAAATGAACCAAGGGTAGAATTTGGAGCAAGCTCATTATGTGAACCAAAATTTTGGATACCAGTAGCGATCCCCCATGCAGAATCAGTTCCATTCTAAGCAATCTCTATGGCCAAACCACTTTGATCCAGGTTTTCGTAACCATGAGAGCTTTTCATATGCTAATACTAAGAATGTTTTGTAGGGACCACCTAGGTTTGCATCATTGATCCATCATTGAAGGAGATGTTGGGATTATTTATAGCAGAGTCTGGAAGCAGAACTATGGCCCTGAAGAATAAAGTGGAGAGTCAAGAAAAGGCCTTGAAGAATCTTGAGGTGCAAGTAGGCCAAATTGCCACCACACTAAGCACAATGCAAAAGGGTAAATTTCTTAGTAACACAGAGGTAAATCCTGAGAGCATTGGCTGAACCTTGAGGAGTGGTAAGTCCTTGGCTGAACCTGAAAAGAAATTAAAGGCCGCCCCAACTGAAGTAGAGGATGAGAACAAGAAGGGGGAGAATGAAAATGAGAAGAAAGAAGAGAGAGAGAACAAGGTTGAGGAGAGATTAGAGGGAAAGCCTGCGCTTAGAGAAGTGTTCTCACTCTATCCCCATTATTTCTAATTAATCTCTTACACTCAACGCTTCTAGAAAAGGAAAGATAATGCCCAATTTACTAATTTCTTGGATATTTTCAAGAAGTTTCGTATAAACATCCCTTTTGCAGATGTGCTGGAACAAATGTCGAATTATGTTAAATTCATGAAGGATGTTTTGTCCAAGAAGAAAAAGTTTGCGTAGTTCGAGATGGTTAGCTAGACAAAGGAGTGTAGTACAATCCTACAGAAAAAGCTACCATAAAAGCTTAAGGACCTAGAGAGTTTTACTATCCCTTGTACTGTTAGTAACATTTTTGTGCACGTGCACTATGTGATCTAGGCACTTCAATTAATCTTATGCCTCTGTCCATTTTTAGAAAATTACACTTGGGGGAAGTACAACCAACCACCATCTCTTTGCAATCCTATTGAAAAAGCTACCACAGAAGCTTAAGGACCCAGGGAGTTTTACTATCCCTTGTACTATTAGTAACATTTTTGTGCACGTGCACTATGTGATCTAGGCACTTCAATTAATCTTCTGCCACTGTCCATTTTCAGGAATTTAAACTTGGGTGAAGTACAGCCAACCACCATCTCTCTATAGCTCGCAGACCGATCTTTGACATTCCTAAAAGGTGTTGTAGAAGATGTGTTGGTTAAAGTTGACAAGTTTATTTTTCATACAGATTTTATTTCTTGGACATGGAAGAAGACTTTGAGGTGCCTATCATTTTAGGAAAAACATTCTTAGCTACGAGAAGGACTTCATAGATGTTTAGCAAGGAAAACTTACCCTAAGGGTGGATGAGGAAAAGGTAATCTTTAACATCTATCGATATATACAATTCCCCGATGAGTTATGTACATATAATAGAATAAATGTTGTGGATTTTTCTATTGTTGAACTCAAAACTTTAATGATGTCTTCTGTTGATGTGGGTGAGAAAAGTATGCTGACATTGATTGTGATGAGATAGATATGCTTGATGTTGATGATGTGCATAAGTCTTTTGATGAGTTGTCTATATGCCTTGTTGAGTATGAGAATTTTCATTTAGAACCTGTCCATGCATGTGAGTCCGTTGGACACCCGAAACCTATCCATAATTAGATTTCCATCGCTTGGGAGGATAATGAAAAGACCACGTTTACATGTCCCTATGGGACATATGCTTTTAGGAGGATACCTTTCGGACTGTGCAATGCATCAGTGACCTTTCAATGATGCATGATGACCATCTTTCACGATTTCATCGAGGACATAATGAAAGACTTCATGGACAACGTCTCGGTATTTGACTCTTTGTTTGAAATTTGTTTATCTAACATTTCTCGTGTTTTGCAGCGATGTCAGGACACTAACCTTGTACTAAATTGGGAGAAATGTTAGTTCATGGTCAAGGAAGAAATTGTCTTAGGGCATAAAGTGTATGCGAAAAGGTTTGAAAGTTGATGGAGCCAAAATATCAGTGATTGAGCAGTTGCCACCTCCAGGGAATGTGAAAGGAGTTCGCAGTTTTCTGGGGCATGCGTGGTTTTATCATCAGTTTATTAAGGACTTTTCTAAGATTATGAAACCCCTCTGCAACTTATTAGAAAAAGATTATGTGTTTTTATTTGATGATGCATGTCTAACTACTTTTCATACTCTAAAAGAAAAATTGGTATATGCTTCTATTATCATTGTGCCTGATTGAAATGAACCATTTAAAAATAATGTGTAACGCAAGTGACTTTGCATTAGGTGTTATCTTAGGACAGAGATGTGATAAGTTTTTTATGGCTATATATTATGCTAGAAGAACTCTTGATAGTGCACAACAAAATTACACTACTATTGAAAATGAGATGCTAGCTATTGTTTTTGCTTTTGATAAGTTTAGGCCCTATTTGCTACGATCGAAAGTTATTGGTCACACTGATTACACTGTATTGACATTTATATTTAATAAGAAGGATTTGAAACCTAGGTTGATTCAATGGGTGTTTCTTTTGTAGGAATTTGATTTTGTCATTAAAGAAGAAGAGGTTTGAGAACGTGGTAGTTGGCCACTTATCGAGGATCGAGGATGGGAACGTGCAACAAACCCTCCCTATCACCGAGGATTGTCTTGAGGAGAGATTATATTAGGTGAGTGATAACTCTCCAAAAGAGAGTTATTAGGAGTTGATCGCGCCCAACAATGCGTCACCTCAGTGTACCGGTCGGTTTTCGTATAGTGAAATTGAGTGTACGAGTGTCGTCATTGGGATTGGGTTTCTTGTTTGATTAATTACCACAGATAGTCACACCTCATTTTATCTAGGGAATCCATTATTGAAAGGAAATCTAAATTACAC
>JAOANK020000013.1:4579342-4595214 GCA_026257165.2 Telfairia occidentalis
CTGCCTGACTGGTCTGTGTGTCGGGTCGATGTTAAGTCGATGTACCATGATATCGGGGTCTATTCCCGGCATATCCTAGTGTGACCATGCAAAAACATCAGCGTTCTCGCGGAGAAACTTAATGAGTCTCTCCCTTGACGGGGCCCCCAACTTCTTGCCAATGCTCACTTGCTTTTCTGGGCTGAGCAGGGGGACAAGTTCGAGCTCTTCTGCTAGACAGTAATCTTGTTCCACCTCCTTGGCTAGCGGGAGAGGCATATGAGTGGAGGAGTGAGAGTCGATAAAGCATGTGGTTGGCGTACCCTTCATGGCCAGCATATAACACTCCCGTGAGGTACGTTGCTCTCTCTGAACAATTCCCACACCGTTAGGCATTGGGAATTTCATCATTTGATGAAAGGTGGAAGGTACGGCGCATAGAGCATGTATTGTAGGTCGACCAAGGATGGCGTTGTAGGCCGAGGTGCCGTCCACTATTAAGAGGGTTGGGCTAGGTTTGAGCTAACTTCGCTGCCACCCTAACTTCATATATGTGGAGTAAGATAGAACATTGGTAGAAGCTCCACCATCGACGAGGACACGAAACACTCTTACATGGTCGATATCTACTCGGATGACGAGGGCGTCGTTATGGGGGTTATGACATCCCCTGGCGTCTTAGTCATCGAATGTGATGGTTGGTGCAGGGTGAGGATTCGAGACATGACATACCTCATTTTGGGCCTCCCTGACCAGGGGTTTCCTCTTCTGCCCCGAGTGTCCTCCTGACCACCCTCCGAAGATAGTATGGATCTCTGCGGGACGATCCTTTCTGGGCGACCGCGACCTCTCCCGATCTCCAACCGCTAGAGGGTCTCCTGCACGTCGTTGGGTGACGAATTTCTTGAGATACCCTTTTTGGATAAGGGTTTCGACCTGCTCTTTTTAATTTGTGGCAGTCTTACGTGTCATGGCCATGATCTCGGTGGAATCGGCAGTATTTTGATTGGTCCCGCCTGCGTGGCCCTGTTTTTAGCCTTTTTGGTGGGGTGAAGAGCCTCACTTCCTCAGCGACAGCGTAAATTTTTGCAATTGGCACTGTCGTAGGCGTATATTTTTCAAACTTCAACCCCCTATTAGGGTGCTTGTCATCACGCTTCTCATCCCGATGCATGTCTCCCCGATGCGTGTCTCGCTGGCGAGATGTTGTATGCCGATGCCCCTTATCCCTCGTTTTGTGGGACGGCGTTGGCACGGATGCCGCGATGGCCATCTTTTTTTAGATAAGGAGGTCTTCAACTGTCATGAGGCCGTTTGCATGTAAAAGAACCTTTGCAAACGTTTTTGGCTTATGGATCGTGATGTACTGCAACATCTCCTAGTGTTTACAGCATCTGGTGAATGCGGCTATAATTACTTCGTCCGAGTAATCACTTACACGCAATGCTTCCTGTCGAATCGGGTAACAAATTGCCGTAACGTTTCACCCTCGTTTTGGTATTGGGCCATCAGATGACTGGAGGGGCGGCGATTCTCGCTACTTCCCAAGAATTGGTCAACGAAAAGTTTGGCTAACTGTTGAAAAGTGGAGATCATACCCGATTTCAGCTTGCTATACCAAGCTCGTGCTGCTCCAGTCAGAGTGACCAAAAATGTTCGACATCTAATTGCATATGGTACTCGGTGTAATTCCATGTTTGACAGATAAGTGTCGACATGCTCGACGAGGTCGGTCATGCCATCATACTGCTTCATGGTGGAATCCTTGAATTTTTCTAGGATCTCGGTGCCCATTACCTCGGCGGTAAAGGGCTCTAAACCTGGTTTTAGGATGTGCCTCGAGGCGGCCATTCCGGGAGCCTTGTCAGTAGTGGACTCCTTCTTTAGGCCTCTTAGCTCCGCTCGGACTTCCTCCAAGGCATATTCCCAATCTGGTTTGCTTGAAGCCCCGGTGTAGCGACTCTTACTGTAGGATGCGCTTCGCTCTCGTCGCTTGGCTTCAATCTTTTCGCGCAAATCAGGCTGGGTTGGGCCTCGCTCCGAGCTGATCTTCTTTGAACTAACCAGAGTGTGGCTTCGTCTCGTTGATTGGTCGGCAAGGTATTCCGATCGCACGAGCCGACTGTGCACGGATGCTCCCGCTCGGAGCTCGCAACCTTGGGGTCTGCCACCCGAGGTTCGTGCTGCCACGTTACGGATCTCAGGGTTTTGAGGTTGAGCCGGTGCATGAGGAGTGTTGTTTACTAAAACTTGCATTTGTGCTTGCACAACTTGGAGGATCTATGCTTGGTCACAGACCAAAGTCTGTAAGGCCTTAATCTGTGCAGTGGTCGTATGAAGCCTTCGGCCTCTCACTTCTCTCCTGGTCGGATGGGATGGGTCCGGCTGCACAGTGGCCATTCGTTCATTGTCGGACTGTGATCGGTGTCTATCACTTTCTGAGTGGTCAGAACCCGATCGTGCCATCCCTAGATTAGGCTTGTTTTGTCAGATTTCCCACAAACAGCGCCAAATGTTGATGCACAGAAAATCCTGCCCATGACGTGGCCTGAGCTACAGCTGTCCTCGGACGTTAAAACAGATGACGAGGTGAGGTGGGGGTGGTGATGACCACGCTCCGACGCTCAAGTCAGTAAAGGCAGAGGATATGAATAAGAGAGTGTTTTCAGATCTCGTTGCATACCTTTTGAGGTGATTTTGTCTTACTTTTATACTTGAGGTTGAGGGAGTCATTTGCGGTGTAACGCTTCTGACCGGCCTTGATTCATGGCGGACTTAGAGTGGAGGAATTATCTGGACCGTTTCGTTCCCCTTTCGTCCAGTAAGGATCAATTTAAGTGACTCATTCCCGTCCTCCAGCTCGTCTCCATTCGACCGAGCTTCGGCGTCTCGTTTGACCTCGGCTATGACCGAGGTCTACTTGTACATGTGGTGGTCTTATGCCTGCCCACGTGTATCGGTATTTTCATGTCTTATCACTCACTATTATGGTGAGCTATTGCGTTTTAAACTAAATAATCGAATAAGATCTTCTTAATAATTAGATAGGAAAATATGTAACGAAAAAAGAAACCGAAAGGCTCGTTAAGTGGCCGGGCATGCATGAGTAGCTACGAACAAAGGAAGCGTAACTGGCAAGATTAAACTTCATCAATATTTCAATCAATCCATCAAATAAATAACTCTCTCATGTCCATCAAATAAGTCTCAAACAACATGCCTATCATAACAATCTAATTCATTTAAGAACTTCTACAATTATCAGCATATTCTCAATGCACAAACAGAGGCATGAAATTCCAACAATTTTACAACTTCCCATGAGTCTAATCAAACAAAAATACATTCTAGAACAATGACTCTTGATAAATACAGAAAATATATCATTATATACACATTATTTAAACAACTGATTTAATTTATGCACAAAAACTAAGGATTTCGGAACAAAATCGACCTTAAATTGCATTATGTACGGCGATGGTGCTTGGGCTGGTGACTGGAAGCTCCAGTAGGAGAAATGGCGGTTTTGATCAGCGATGATTATGACGACGGTGAATGAAGGAGGCAACACAGAGGGACATAGAGCGAAAGAGAATTTTGATTTTTAGGGTTTGTAAATGTCGACAAAATTAGCTCTAAAATCTGTCTGCTTTACTTAAATGTGCATTTCATTAAAATGTTGGAATGAACTTTTTCCGACGAATTTAAATTTTCATTAGTATATTGTGACAATACCGACGAAAACTAAATGTGTCAGGAAAAAGTTTACGTCGAGGCTTCGTTTGGCCGACAAATGCTATAATTGTGTCGGTAGAAGTTTCGCAAAATTCTAATGCACGTCAATTTATTCCGACGAACAAGAAAGTGTTGGGGAATCCATCTTTTTGTCGGCGCTTATGTTTCATTGGCAGTAACCCCAACGAAACATTAAATTCGTCCGGCAAATAGGGTTATATCGATGAAAATTACTTTTGTCGGTAATTCTCTCGTCGGCATATCTTCAAATTCCTATAGTAATTGTTTCGGGGTTCGAAAGGACACTTAGGGCACTTATTAGGGACTTCGACGTGCTTGGGAGTAGGTTAGGTATTCTTAGTTGTACTCAGGTTGTCTCTGCTTCAAAATGACATTTAGACATTTTCTAGGTTGTTTCGAGATTCGAAAGGATACTTAGGTACTTTCTAGGGACTTAGAAGTGCTTGGGGGTGGGTTAGGTATTTTTAATTCTGTTTGGTTTGTCTCGCTTCAAAATGACACTTAGGCTCTTTCTAAGTTGTTTTAAGCTTTGAAATGACACTTAGAAACGTTTTAGGGACTTTGGCATAAACTCGAGGGGTGGGTTAGGTATTTTTAGCTCTACTCAAGTTATCTCTAGCTTCAAAATGGTACGTAGACACTTCCTAGGACCTTTGGGGTGCTCGGGGGTGGGTATGGTGTTTTTAGTCCTGTTCGGGTTGTCTCTACCTTCAAAATGACACTTAGGCACTTTCTAGGTCGAGCTTCGAAATGTTATAAACTTAGGCACTTTTCTAGGGCTTTTGGGGTTCTCGGAGGGTGGATTGAGTGGTTTTAGTTCTGATCGGACTGTCTCTAGCTTCAAAAGGACACTTAGATACTTTTTAAGTTGTTTTAGGCTTTGAAATGTCACTTAGGCACTTCCTAGAGCCTTTGGAGTACTTGGGGTGAGTTAGGTGTTTTTAGTTCTACTCGAGTTGTCTCTAGCTTTAAAATAACACTTATGCTCTTTTTGGCGTCAAGAAAGTTAAAGAAATGATTAAAAAATTTTCATCTTGTTTAAAATGAAATTTTTTTGAAATGAATGTATTTAAATTTTGTTGTTTGGATGTTCACGAAAAAAAAAAAAGAAAATAAATTACTAAAATAGGTTTCTAATCTTAATTTACTAATTAAAATTAAAATATGAGAAGGTTAAATAAGTAATTTAACTAAAATCTTATGAAATCCTTCAAAATCTGACCATTTTAATCCGTAAAATTTTTGGTATAAAAACACGATTTCAAATCACGTAAGATTTCAAATCATTCATTTTCTTGTGATAACAAACAACGGAATTCATTTGAAATCTATAAGAATTTGAAATCCCTCAAAATCTGAGGCTTCTAAACACAGCATTAGGCACCTTAATTTCTATGTTGTTTCGATCTTTGAAATGTCACTTAAGTACTTCCTAGGACCTTTGGGGTGTTCAGGAGGTGGGTTACAACTTTGGATCACTACTTTTGTCATTTCTAAGGTTGTCCCGTGTTTGAAATGAAAAGTATAAGATTAAAATTGATACAACTTGACAAGTTTATAGATTAAAATTGTTTTTTTTTCTCTTAATTTTATGCATCAAATTTTATATATATATATATTTTTTAGCCATCTAAAATGCTACGTGGAAAACTATGTACACAAAGTGACAATTCTCATTTTTTTAATTAAAATTGCACGAGAAACTAAAAAGGTTAAATGAAATGTACATGTTTAATTGATCAAAATATAAAAGCATCTTTTTTTCTCCTTTTGTTGACTTCGATGACATGTGGAATAGAATGATTCAAATGCATAACCTCTTCGTTAAAGAGACATGTCTTTAACCAGTTGAACTATGTTCGGTTTGGCAACATAAAATCATATTTGAGGTGGAGAATAAGAACAAAATTAACAATTTTCAATGTATATTTTATATATATGTCTAGTTTAGTAGTAAGAGAATCTTCATTTCTTTTAAGACGACATAATTTTGAATCTCTCCCCTTTACATGTGATGTAACATTTTAAAAGTTATAATCTGTAAAAAAAATAATTTATATGATACAACAGTTTTGTATTTAATTTAAGAGTTTACAATTAATAAATGTATGTGGCTTGTTTGCAAATATGTTAAATTATATATTAATCTAATTTATAGTGAAACTTTCTCATGTAGTAATTCAATAAACCCCATTGTGAATAGAGTTTAAAAAAAAAGTTTTTTAAAACAATTATTTTTCTTTTTTTCATTTTATTTTTAGCACCGCAATAATTCAAATAAAAAGTAAAACGTTCAATTTTCAATCTTTATGAAAATTACTAGTATTAACCATTTAATTTGTATAACTATGTTCAAGTTGGTATTGTTATTGAAGAAAAAGTTAGTATTGTTATTTCTTTCAAATTAATAGATTTTCATAAATAGTAATTTCAATATAGACTCAAACACTACTTTTAGTATCTATTTAAACATAATTTTCAAAAATAATTTTTGAAAATGAAAATAAAACACTCTTCAAAGCAAATTCCAGCACTTCTCTTGGGGACAAAGCTATAAGAAATTATATTCCCCTTCATCCCCAAGAAAATAAAAGGTAAATAGAGCCAATTTTGAATTACAAAAGTTTGAAAGCCTCCGTCGGATTCAATGAATTTGACTCTGCCACCTTTTCTTGAGAGTCTATGTGTCGGATTTTGATTAGTTTAAAAACACTGCTATTTTATAGCCTATTATCCTATCTGACCTTATTTTATTGCCCAACCAAATAATTCCTATTTTTTAAGGTGTAAATTTAGATGGATAACCAAATCGAATATAGCTCAATTAGTTAAGGCAAAATTCCTTAGACCATCGTGAAATCGAATCCTTACCCCTATATATTGTTGATTTAAAAGAAAAAATCTAGATGAATAAAAAATCAATTATCTTTTATGGAGTTTGAAGTTACCCTCATCTTTTTTTTTTTATGTCAACCATGTGTGAGGGTGGAGATTTGTACCCACAAGCTTTTAGACGATGAGTTAATGTCTTGACCAATTGCTTTTCATTTCAATTGAAAAACCATCTTAACTTAAATATGAGTAAAGATCTAGATGCATGTCCCTTTAAAGATGATGAGATACTTCAACTATCAAATTAAGTTTGCATTTACTAATACTTGATAAATTGAATCACTTTCTAACAAGTAAAAAAAGTCAAATACACTAAGAGAGCATGCATTTTTTATTTAAAAAACGTTTAAATCCTATTTTGATTACTGAACTTTCAAGTTTTCTATTTTGATCCTTAAACTTTTAAAATATTCGTTTTGGTCGTCTCTAAACTTTTAAATTTGTCCTATTTTGATTCCTGAACTTTTAAAATGTTTGTTATGGTTCGTGAACTTTTGAAATATAATCATTTTGGTCCTTGCTATATAATTTTTTATCTTATATGTATTTTGTCTAATGTTCATTTTCAACATATGTGACTTATATATATATTTAAAGATATGTCATTAGTTTGTTAAAAATAAAATAAAGATAGTGACCAAATTGGTTACTTTTTAAAAGTCCGAGGATTAAAACAGACATTTTAAAAGTTCAAAGACCAAAGTAAAATAATTAAAGGCCAAAACAAACATTTTAAAAATTTAGGGACCAAAATATAACAAATTTAAAAGTTAAGGGACCAAAATAAGATTTAAACTTTAAAAAAAATATGTAACATATTTTTATCTTGAAAACAAATATAGTAGTCAAGGTCCATTATTAAATGTATTTAAGTATAATTGTTGTACTCAAAAAAAAAAAAAAAAAAAAAAGTATAACTGTCGTTAGGTAAGAAAAGGCAATTTTATTTTACTTGTAATAATATTAAAATTTTTATGTAAATGACAAAATGAAAGCAACGTAAATTATCAAACAAAAAAACTTTAAAAAAAATAACAATAATTGATGACACATTATAAAAAGGGCAAAATATTATCATGAAAGTGGCGAGCAATATTACTGGGCTTCTTTTGCTTTCCCCAATGGCGAAAGAACCCAACACTCTCCGTCTCTACCAAAAAGTTAGAGTTGAAAGACGATTGCAGAGAGTGTTGGATTTTACCATCTCCTTCCTCCTGATTTCATTGCTCGCCTATCGCATCCTTTTCCTCCGCAGCCATGGCTTCTGTTGGCTCCATGCCATTGCCTTCCTCTGCGAGTCTTGGTTCACTTTCTCTTGGGCTCTTCATCTCAATCTCACATGGAGCCCTGTCGATTACATAACTTATCCACAGCGCCTCCTCAAACGGTAACCTAGAATTTTTTTGATTCCATAATTTGTATCGCAACATTTCCTCCACGTTCGATCATCGTTTTGATTTGATTTAATGAGATTACAAAATTTGGTTAGAATTTGTGTGATAGATTCCTCTAAACTCTCAATTTTGTGTTAACTGGATACGTGTCTAATGAATCAATACTGATTTTAGGGATTTAGCTTTTTCTAATGATTGGATAATACAGAGTCGATGAACTTCCTCCTGTGGACATGTTCATTACGACGGCGGATCCGGTGCTGGAGCCCCCGATAATCACGATAAACACGGTGCTGTCTTTGTTAGCGGTTGATTATCCGACGAATAAACTGGCTTGTTACGTCTCCGACGACGGTTGTTCTCCACTCACGTTTCATTCCCTCTGTGAAGCTCTCGAGTTTGCTAAAATTTGGGTGCCGTTTTGCAAGAAATATAAGGTTGGTGTTAGGGCTCCGTTTCGATATTTCTCCGATGGTTTGGCCTCTGATGACTATGGATCGACGGAATTTCAGCACGAGTGGAGGAGAATGAAGGTAAGTGGAATTTTCAAAGATATATTTTAAAAATTGTAGGAATTGTGAGAGATTTTTTGTTTTTGGGATGTGATTTTTGTGTTTATGAAAAGGATGAGTACGAGCAGCTACGACAGAGGACTGAGGAAGCGTCCACAAATTTTGCATTCCATAACCTGGCAACGGCAAGCGAGTTGGCAGATTTTTCTGACACAAAACCAAATAATCACGCTCCTATCATCAAGGTTCTATTTGTTAGAAATAAAATTTGGGCTGTTCTTTGATTATTATTATTTTTTTTTTTTTTAAGGACAATGAGAGATTCTCACCTCAGTTATACTTATTGTCCTTACATAACTTTTTTTTTTAAAAAAAAAAACATCTGTTAAAATTTTAATTGTCATCAAATTATTATTTTATTAATATATTTAGATAAATAGGTATGTCACTTAAAACAAATTGATTCTATTAATTGACTAGTTGGATTTCATTTCATGTGGCAAATAACATTTTTTTTTAATACAACAATATGTAGGGTGAGGATTTGAACTCAAGATCTTTTGATCTCAAGATATATGTCTTAACTAATTGAGTTATGATCGATTTGGCCAAATAATATGTACACGTGTTAAAATATTTTAATAAAACAAAATTATCCAATAGAGAAATTTTAATTTATTTAAAGTAAAACTAAAAGATTTTAAAAATTAAAGGCCAAATTAAAAATTACATAGGACTAGTATATTTAGCCTAAAACTTTCCTATTTGACAGCTAACTTTTTAAGTTTCTATTGTCTTGTTACTTCGAAAGTTTGGGTACGTTTGGTTAGTTGATCTCAAAGTAGAAATTTAATAATAAGTGATTTAGTCAAAATAGTATTGAAATGAGGAATAATATATATATATATATATATATATTTTTAAAAAAATTAAATAGTTGTCAAATTTTTAATGGTAGTGTGTAGAAGATCCCTACACTCCCGCAAAATATTCTTCTTTATATTTTGTGTTTTTAAATTTATGTTTGGTAACAAATTTAGAAACTGAATATCAATTTAAAAAATTGTTCAATATGTGTTAGTAATATATTCATAAACAAATTAAAATTAGTAATTATAACCAATTAAATGTTTAGTTTAATTTAATATATTATTAACATATTTTATATTATAGATTTTGTATAATTAATAATTAATAATATATTATATTATACATGTTTTAATTTTTACCAAAAAAAAAAAAAGAAATAGAATGGAAGTATAAGATGAAATAGTATATTTATTGTAGCCTTTTTTTCCTATGTAATTCTACATTTTTAAATTTCAAATTTAAAAGTCAAAATACTAAAAAGATAATTTTGAAAAACAAAATTACTGAATATGAAAAGAAGAAACATACCAAACAGTAATTTTCCATTTCACTCCACCGATTAAACATATCCCACTCGCAGGTCATATGGGAGAACAAGGAAGGGCTTCAGGATGGATTGCCTCATTTAGTGTATGTATCCAGAGAGAAGAGGCCCCAACTTCCGCACCATTACAAAGCTGGCGCCATGAATGTTTTGGTAATTTTCACATTCTTCTTATCCTAATATATATATATATATATATATATTCTATGATGATCAGCTTGAGCAATTAATGTGATTATGTATGTTCCATTTGCAGACAAGAGTCTCTGGATTAATGACCAATGCTCCTTATATGCTGAATGTAGATTGTGACATGTTTGTCAATAATCCTGATGTTCTTTTACGAGGAATGTGTCTCCTTCTGGATCCAATCATTGATAAAGAGCATGCTTTCGTTCAATTTCCTCAATGCTTTTACAATGGACTCAAAGATGATCCTTTTGGAAACCAATGGATTGTCTTGATGGAGGTGATTTGTTTATTTATGTTCATAAATATATTTTGTACTTTATTACTTTCGAAATAATTGCTTTGACAATTGAAACTACTTTTTTTTTTTTGGGGCAGCTCACTGTGCGTGGAATGGCAGGAATTCAAGGGCCTTGCTATATGGGAACAGGATGTATTCATAGACGAAAAGTCTTATATGGTCAATCACCAGATCAAGCTAATATCATTGGTAATCAACCGTCTTGCAAATTGTTTTTTTTTTTCTTAAAAAAAAAAAAGCACTACGATTCACTTTGCTTCTATTCAAAATATTTGGTCTCTTATGTGTTTACACACTTCATATCCAATCATTTTGCAGAAAAATATTACGAGGATGAGTTATACAAAATATTTGGAAATTCAAAAGATTTCGTAACCTCAGCCACTCGTACATTAAGAAGCGTCACAGATTATCCGAATTGCCTATCCAACTCTATCAAAGCATCAAATGAAGTTGCTAGTGCTGATTATGAACACAGTTCTAGTTGGGGTTCAAAGGTTTGCTTTAAAATAATACTTTCTTTTTTATAATTAGATTTTTTTTTTTTTTTTAGTTTAACAATTGCGAGGTAAAATAATCAAAATTATCAATTTTTACTATGGTGATAAATATCTTATCCGAAAGTTATTACAGGGTGGATTGTCCAACTTATGTGCCAAAAGTGGTAAAATAAGACTAATTTTTGTTATTTTATGTCAGCTCTAGTTTTTGTGAGCTTACAATGGATTCTACACAATTCTAGTTGAAATCTATTATAGGCACAACCAAAGACATAGCGAAGGAAAAAGAAGAGGACAATTACCAGAACTAGATTTTAAAAATTATAAAAAACTTGCAATTTAAATTTTTTCAATTTTACTCCCCTAAATTTTTAATTTTTAAAAATTATAAATAAAAAATTAGAAAATAGAATTTTGCATCTCACCCATTTCTATATGGCAAAAGAGCTTGAGTTTCCAACAATGGTAGAACTGGAATCGAACCATCAAGACCTACAATAATAATAAATATTTTATCTACTTAATTATATTCGACTTGTTTACTTCAATAATTACTGATTGGTCCTTAGGTGGGTTGGCGATACGGATCCATAGTGGAGGACGTGTTAACTGGGATGGAGATCCATAAACAAGGATGGAAATCTGCGTACATCACACCAACTCCACCAGCCTTCCTAGGATGTGCACCCTCGGGCGGCCCAATTCCATTAAACCATCAAAAGAGGGCGATGACAGGGATACTTGAAATCCTCTTCAGCAAAAAACGCCCCATTTTCACTGCTAGCTCTGATAAGCTCCTATTTAGGCAACGTATGTTCTATGTGTGGGTATTTCTGATGGGCCTTAGTTCAGTTCCAGAGATATTCTACAATGCTCTGCCAGCATTTTGTCTAATTGCCAACTCTCGTTTCTGGCCCAAGGCAAGTATAGAATACAATCCATACTTCTCAAAAATCAGAGACATTCAAGTTTCATAAAAGACTTGTTAATTATTACATGGAATTTGGGGTAAATGACTATGGATTTCTCAATGCAGGTACAAGAACCAGTAATATGCATACCTCTTCTGCTTTTCGTCTTTTCCAACCTAAAACAACTCTTAGAGTTCTTTGAAACGGGTCAATCCATAAAGGCCTGGTGGAATAACCAGAAAATGGCGAGAATTCAGACAATGTGTTCTTCCTTGCTTGGAATAGTGGCTGTCATTCTGAAGATTTTTGGACTATCAGAGACTGTGTTTGAAGTAACAAAAAAGGAGTCATCTTCTTCTAGTGACGACAGAGAGAGTAGTGATGAAGATTTGGGTCGGTTCACATTTGATGAGTCTCCATTGTTTGTGCCAGGCACAGCCCTTTTGATGATTCAACTGGCGGCACTTTCGATCGGTTTCTTAAGAACGCAAACAAGCGTTCGAGAGTTTGGGGTGGGGGAGGTGACATGCAGTCTGTGGTTGGTTTTGAGCTTCTGGCCATTTTTGAAAGGGTTGTTTGCAAAGGGAAAATATGGGCTTCCATGGCCCACCTTATGCAAATCCAGTGCTTTGGCATTCTTGTTTGTGTACTTTTGTCAAATGACTACAAAGTGAAATCAATAAAATGTAATCAGTAACTGAAATTATGTCTTCAAGCCAGGATAGATACATTTGTGTACTTTTGATCATCTTTATGAAGGGTTGGATTCACAATGGAAAATAATGAACTTCCCATATATACTATTTACAAAGTCACCTGTGGTAACCCTACTGCCTGTCCATACCTGTGTCTAAGACAGCTGCAACTTCAGCCAGTAACTGAAGTCATCTGGCAATACAGAAGCTTTCTGGTGAATGGTGTAAATATATCTACTCGTCAATATGTTAGTTTGAAAGGAGTGTGACGGTCATGTGAATCGGCAGTATGTTAGTTATGTTTGCAATGGACATCAACGGCATATGGCCATTTTATAAAATCAAAGAATGCATTTTCAGTAATATCTAACACTACGCTGCTACAGATATAAAAGGAAAAAAGAAAGACAAATACAGGAAAAGCTCAGTGGCAGCGCGTGCTCTTCTTCAGAAGAACTAAACATGCATCACTTTGGGGGAATTGAAAGATGGCTTTCAAGCATAAAAGAAAGATCATGCATCTTCCCCATCATCATCTGTACATCATCAGAATCTGAAGTTGGAACTGATGTAGCCTCAATTTCCTTTGTACCTTCCGAATTTTCTCCAGTTTTTCCATTCTCTTCACTCATCCTAAAACATGAAAAATGTAAAGGCTAGGGAACAAGTTGTCTGATCGTTTCTATAAAGAAAAACATATAAGTGAAAGCTTTAAGGGAGTGATGCATGTTGAACAAAGTGATGGATGATGACTGATGGAGAGTGTAAAACAGCCTTGAAGACCATCAATTTTAGTCCGCATAGAAGGAATATGAAAACAGGGAACCTCCAAGGCATGAGTTTCAACTGTAAGAATGTTGTATTTTTACAACCTAACAGGTTTCTTTACAACAATATTTGATTACTTTGTACATACCTGCTTAAATCAGAAGCATCTGGCCGTGTTGCTGTTTCTTCTGATGCTTCTGGAAATGAATTTGGCTGAGAAAAGTTTTTAAAATTACTATCCTTTGAGGTCGTTGTGCTGAGGAAATCTATTTCTGATATCTCATCCACCTTTGGCACAACGTCATTCACAATATCTTTCCGAGAGTTACCAGAAGGGCCTTGGACACCGGTTGAGCTAGTAAAATCATCCCAAGCGTCAGCTGAGTCGTCATCTTTAAGAGCACTTTTATCATCAGGTTTCTTTTTGCTCCCTCCTTTCCATTGATCACTTTGAAACCAATCAACACTTGCTGATGAAGAATGATCAGCAGTTTCTACAGTTCTACCATCAATTAAAATTCCAGTTTGCTCGACCTGTTCAGGCATGCGACTGGTTTCAAGATTGGAACCACTCCATAAATCATCTTGTTGTCGAAACCAGTCATTGGTCATTGATGAAGATGGGTTTTTAGTATCTTCTATTTCTCCACTTCTGGACTTGTTTTGGTGTCCAAATGTTTTTTCCAAAGAGGAAGTAATATCGACCCCAGAAACAGGAAAAGGATCGACTGATTTAGAATTATCATGACTAGTTGTGGAACTAGCAGAATGAAAGTTTGCCTCCCAACCAGAAAAGGAATCA
This sequence comes from Telfairia occidentalis, assembly GCA_026257165.2. Classification (NCBI taxonomy): domain Eukaryota; kingdom Viridiplantae; phylum Streptophyta; class Magnoliopsida; order Cucurbitales; family Cucurbitaceae; genus Telfairia; species Telfairia occidentalis. The sequence goes on from JAOANK020000013.1 coordinate 4,593,459, forward strand.
TCACTCTCATGTTTAGTGGTCCTTGTAGCATTCTCAGAATGTTGAACATCTCCAAACAAACTAAGATCTACATTATCCTCAAAAGTTTTGCTTTCAGAACCATCTATCTGTTTATTTAGTGATAGTGGCTCATCAGATACCTTTGAAGTAGTGTCTTTCTTTTCCTCAGAAAAGTAGTAGTCAAGATCAACTCCAGCCAAATTCAAGGTACTTTTACTTGGAGCTGGGGTCTCGTCTGAGAGCCCCTTTTTTTCAGATTCAGGCCACCTGATCTCTAAATCTAAAAGATCCTTCAGGGGAAACTGCTCTGGTGATTTTCCCCGGTTCGATTCCTTCAAATCGATTGGTCCCACCATCTCCTGCCAAACAATTTCAAAATACATTTCAAAGGATCCGCCTGAAGGAATCCAACAACATCAATTAATTATCTAACCCTATTTACTCAAATGCAGATAATACTTTTGGGCTAAACTCAACTTCCACAAAGAGTACGGAAACTAAAGTACACAATATTGAAACCTGACCATTTCAGATAAATTCATCCATTCACAAAACTTCGTGAATACCACAAACATTAACATTAGAATTAAGAGAGAACAAGTCCATGCCAGAACAGAAGCTTTTGAAATTTTGAGAGATTTATCTCAGAAACTAGAACCAACATTTTCAATCAACCCTTGAGACTATAAGAACGAATAGAGTATCTTAGAATCCGCAACAAATTTTTCGCAACAAGCTGCCCTAGAGAGACGAGTAAGTAGCTCATTCCAAACACAAGCACCTACGTTAGAACAGGAGAAACTGAAGTTTCCTCTTTCCACACAAATCTTAGGAAATATACAAGAAAAAACTCAATATTCCTATCAAAATAGAAGAACATACCGATCCATCCAAGTCCAAGGAATCGAGCAACCAACGACAAGCGATGGTATTCTTGAAATTAATAGGGTCCGGAGGGACCTCCGTGTTCTGTTCCCTGCCGCAGAAAACGCAAATAAACGACTTCAAGTCTCTAAGCAATCTTCCTTTGCAGTGTTTGCAGCGAAGATAAGGCGGCGAAGGATCGAGGTCTGCAATCGTTTCAGCGAGCGATGGTAGATTTGGAAGCGAAGGATCGTGTGGGTCGTAGGAGGAGATATTGGCCCCATTTCTAAGTGAGATCTGAAGTTCTTTGATCAGATCGTGAGGAATTTCATACGCCATTTGGTTGAGTTTAAAGGTGTGACCGATACAGTGTACCTTCTCTGTGGATTTCCAAAATGAACTTTCTCCTTGGAGAAGGAGAAGAAGGCATTTCGGAACAAAGAATGTTCAAAAAGAAGGCATTCTAACTTTCTTCTTCCTTCTCACCTTATAGAGATTTTCTCTAGACTATGGTCATTCAAAAGATTATAAATTTTTTGTTTTTATATAATATTTTCACTATTTAGTTCTTTATATATATATATACATATGCATATAATTATATCTCCAAATTTTAAATTAATTATGATGGGTAAAAGTATTTAATTTCAAATGGATGAGAAGTTCAACATAAGAAGTTTATGCAGAAACAACTGTTAATCGAGCCAAATACTAAGGAGAGGGGCAGGGTTACTAAGAGAAACCACACCTAACTAGGCTGAGTTGAGCTTCGGCTCACTCAAAATGCTCGCCCCTAATAAGCCCAATAGCTCAGCCTCACATGGCTAAGTAAGGCCGTGTGCTCGGCGCCAGAGACCTTGAGTAGGGATGGCAAAAATCCCCACGGGGTCGG
>JAOANK020000013.1:4595480-4606308 GCA_026257165.2 Telfairia occidentalis
AATACATTTGTTCATGATCTTTCAAATAAAAATTTATTCAAAAATACAAATTTCAAACTTTTAAGATTACAACAATTATCTAAGTTTGAGGTACAATTTAAAAAATTAAAAGTTTTTATTACAAATTAATATAACTTATGATATTTACAGGTAAAAAATGATTTTTTTTCTTTATTATAAATGAGAAAACGAAAAAATGAAAAGGAGGGGGGATTCCCCATCCCTAACCTTGAGTCCTCGATTCATGTGGGGTTGAGCCAACCCATGAGCTCATCTCCTTGTGGTGGTCAATCTCCTTCAATAGGTTGAATTAACTTCTTAGGGTTGGCCCGTTCGTTGAGTTATGATACAGTGAGTGTGAAAGATCCTAGGATTCGCGACGAAACCGATAAACATCTGATAGATTCCCTAATTGTCAATGCCAAACCTTGGAAAGAAACTCTTTATAAGTAGAAAAGTACACACTGTAATGTATGCAATAAAACCCTAATTTTGACTTAAGCTATTTATTTATATTGTTGGCCTAGCAGCTCTGCTCAAATTAAATTCACAATACATTCAAATTTTGGCATCAACAAATATTAACAGCAAATTGATGATTACCTAATAACATCCAGATGAAATGGTAGAATCATATAGTTAATTAATTTATTATAACTTTTGATAAAGTGGTTCAAGATCTACTATATGACACTTTAATTATAATCATTCTAATTTTATCATGTAGATCATGTCAACCTCACTAAAGCATAGTTTAATGATACAATCCATGTATTTCTCCTTATGAATTAATTCAACATGATAAAGTGATGTTAAATGTTTACTCAACATAATTTTTTAAGAAATGTTTACTCTACATTTGTAATGTTACTCTAAAAAATTAATGGTAGTATCTCAGAATAATCACTTATTAAAGTAGTCAATTCAAACATAGTTGAATTGATACGACATCTATTATTGTTAATTCGAGTATAGTATAACTAAGTAAAACATACGTGTTTGAGTCACACCCGTTCTTGAACTCAAAAGAAGGAAAAAGAAAAGGCAATTATTATATTTTCTATTACAAACTAAAGATAAAATAGAAACAAAAGAAAGCATAAGACAAAGATGGAGAGAAAAGATGAAGAGAACATTGTAATTCTCTATGGAACTTTGTTATTGTGGTATGTTACAAAGCCTTCATACAACTTTTATTTATAGAGTTGTCAAGATAGAGGTTACAAGATCTAACATAAATAAGATTTGTAACTCATGAAAGAATAATGAGAGTTAATGAAGTGAATGAATAAGAATGTGTAACTTACGGAGGTTATAGATATCTATTTTAATATTGATTTATAACATTTTCGAATATTTCACTGCTTTACTTCCTTTTTTCTTATGGAAACTTTTTGCTTCCTTCATTTTCATTAATTCAACATCCTATTCTCTTTTCTTAATTAATTAATTTTTTAGTTCAACAAATGAAAAATGTGCAAGTGGATCCAACCTTAAGCAACAGGGGCCTTATTCAAAAATGGGATGAAAATTGACAGTGTCGGGAATGGAAGAAGGCTACAGAATTTGTAATTTAGAATCGCACTTCCCACTCCGTTTGATTTCCATTTCACTTTCCCATCTATTATCCATCTTCTCCAACGAGCTCATTTCCAGTTTCCATTTCCCATTTTCCATTTGTGGACACACGCAGAGAGATAGATAGAGACAGAAACAGAAATGGCAGTGAAGCCGGTGGGTTGGTGCTCTCCAGGACTGGCGAAGGTGGGATTGGGTTTTATGGGTCTCTTTATAGTAGCTTATATTCTTGGTCCCCCTCTCTACTGGCACTTCATCGAGGGCTTGGCCGCCGTCTCTTCTTCCTCTTCCTCATCTTGCCCTCCTTGCTTCTGTCAATGTTCTTCTGACACTGACTTCGCCTTCACTGAAGGTTAGTTTGTTCTGGATATGAAACACTGATATAATGTCAATGTTTTTCTTTTGATTTTAGCCACCATATTCCTGCAGATCTATTTTCTTTCCGCTTGATTGGGTCCCTATTTGTGGGGTTTTAGATTGCCTCTTAGATCTCATAATCTATTTTGCCAAAAATTTAGATGACTGCTACCCTTTTTTTCCTTTTTTGCTGATAATTCTTCTGTTGCTTGATTCTGTTTCTCTTTAATCTCGGAGGATAATGGTAATATAGAATTTGGTCCCAAATGCTAAAAGCAAGCGTTTTAGGCTGTACTGCCGCCATTGATGGACAACACGTCTTTGCCACCACCTGCAATTCTAGTCTGCTCAGTAATCATTGGACTTGATTATCATTGTTTTGCTATTATTCATGTGTGTTAACATTGCAAAGTATGTAAAGGTTTAGGGTTTTAGTCTAGTTGGATTTGAAGTCTTTATTTAGAGTTTAAATTCTCTTAGCTCCATTTGTATCTTTATCAGAAACAAGAAATAGAACAAAGCATTGCAAAGAATGTTCTGTTGTATGTTGGTTTGATATGGACTAGACACCTAACCGTGAATGATTGAAATTCTTTCTTGAGAAGACAAATATTTAACTTGTTTTACAGTGCTTAAGCTGTCTGGCCACTCTCAACATGTCGATTGCGGTTGACACTAATGTTAGTATAATACTTTTTGAGTCATAAACTTGTAGTACACAGAGTAGTGTCTCAACTTAGTACAGAACTCACATTCACAAAATCTTCATAATTAATCAATGTTTTCTTCCTGGGTTTTCCCTTGGCTGTGTTTTGCTTTTTTTTTTCCCTTTTTGCCAGTGTTCCCCTTTTGAGTGATTTGATTTTCTTGCTTTGCAGAGCTCGAAAACACCTCTTTTAGAGGTTAGTCTTGCTTACACTTATTTACATTATGGTTAAAAATGTTTGTACTTTCATAATAAGATAGTAGGATATCCCATCCTCTTGCAAGAATTTGCAACTCTGTTTAGCATTTGTATTGATCATCATACTCATGTCTAATTAAAGAAATTTCTAAGAATTTGCCCTAGACCTTTACTAGAAAAGACTTGAAGAACTACCTGCTACCACTAGCATGATCCAGCTTGTTCTAGTTTATTCAAGCTCAAAACCTTACCTTCTTAGTTGTCCATTTTTATTCAATTCAAAATTTTGCATGCTAAGATTTCATACCACTACGTTGAATTATGTCTTATGGTCTCAAATTTAAAATTCTGTTTAGCCTGAGGTAGTTTCATATAAAAAAAAAAAATGTGACCAATGAAGTGAATCTGATTGCCAATTGCTAGGCAGCACCATTGGTTTCTTATAGTTTTTAATGTAGGTGTTCTATTTCTTAAGTAACCATGAATGAATTCTTTGTTGCCATTTTTACAGATTGCGTGAAACATGACCCTGGTATGAATGAGGAAACAGAAAAGAGTTTCGAAGAGTTGTTGTCAGAGGAACTGAAACTGAGGGAAGCCGAAGCTTTGGAAAGTCACCGACGCGCTGACAGTTCTCTGCTAGAAGCAAAGAAGATGACATCTCAATATCAGAAAGAAGCAGACAAGTGCAATTCAGGTATGGAAACATGTGAAGCAGCAAGGGAAAGAGCTGAAACGACATTAGCTTCACAGAAGAAGCTAACAGCATTATGGGAGACTAGGGCTCGCGAAAGAGGATGGAGAGACAACATTGTTGGATCCCGTGCTGAGGCTCGTGATATTGTTCAAACCTCGTAAAAGACCCGACGCTTACCGCTTATTCAAGTAGATGCTTTGACTGTAGCTTGAGATTCATGAAGCGAGAAGCCAGTACTGAGCAATTTTGATTGGTATATTCTGGGAGCTCAGGAATTTCTTTTACATGTCCCACTTACATTTCTTCTTGAAATTTCCACTTGTATGAACATGAAACTACCAATTATGTGTAAGAGATCAAAGGGAATACTAAAATAATATTACTCGACAAATTAATTGTGCTGTATATGTTAATAGCCATTTTCGAACCGTTAGCAGATTTTGGTACGTCAAATCATTAGGTTTCAACGGCTAAGAGAATAACCGTCATAAACAGAAGGTAAAGTTGGAAGTGGAATGAAGGGAATCAAATTCCCATAGCAATATATTCCTATTAAATGGCACCATGAATTACAGCTGTTGGAGAAAATGGAAAGCCCAACACATGATACAGTGAGAAAGTACAAGTAGAAAACGAAGGGGTCTACAATTTTACAGGTTTTTCTTGTTTTCGTAAGGACATTTTCGCAGGTTTGTTATACATCAATTTTGACGACCGAAGTGAATATTGAGATCATCCAAGTTGTCAGAGCCATTTATACTTAACCCATGCTCGTTAGCTAAATGTAACAGGCAAATAAAACACAAATGGGGCGAGATATCATTGATACTTTGAGCAGCTCTGCAGTCATCTGGAAAGGTGGCAAGCATTTGCTTGAAAGATACTGGTTCGTCTTCGCCCTTTCGAGAACAAAAGTATTCTGAATTAGAGTTTCTTCGTTCCCCGGTTTACGTATGTGTATAAGTGTAATAACAATGACGAAAGACAAACTTCTAAACAGAATTATACCTAAATAGGAATTCTACAACTAATTTCTACCTTAACTTGTCCCTAAGAAAACATAAGCTCATAGATGATTGATCCAATTATCAATGCTGCACACAGAGATGCATAGAACGGAATGGCCCATGTCCTCAAATTATTAGGAAAGTTCACCTTTTGTTCACATGCCAAAATGTCCTCAAATCAAGTTTCTTAAATAAAACAAAACTAAATCAAGTGAAAGTTGTATTAACATGTTCCGAAAGCAAATGGGCATGTGACAAGATACCTGAGCAGCCGTTCTGGATTCTTGCAAATGAGACCAGAGTGTTCCTTTTAATACCTGGACATCAACTTGCTTGGATGTTTTGTCGTATTGAACTTCAATTTTGTTAACCTGTACCGTTTAGAAGCAGGAAGCAATCATGAAAATATGTTTGCATGTTTACTTTCTTACTGAATCGTACAAAACACAGCATATCCGACTACAATATGCTAGATATATAGACAACAATCCCCATACATCAAATTCATTATCATTCACGACCTCAAGGGTTAAAATGAAACTTTAGTGAAATGAATTGAAACCTGGCGAGGCTGAGTAACAAGTGCATCAGAATCCTCCACATCACTATGACCATCACCTTCATCATATTGGCCACCAAATACATTATCGTCTTCCCAGGATGGTGATGTTCCATAATCATCGTTATGCTGCGTTGGTTCACCTAAAAAAGTGGAATGCCGAAAATGTCCATTAGTGCATCATAATTACACACTAACAATGAAAAGTTGAACAAACTGCAAAATGATTGGAAAATTATGACACTAAATATCATAGAGACATAGTACCTGATAGCTGTCTTCCCCTCCTCCTAAGGCACTGCAGCCAAAATATTTTTTTAATAAAAGTTTTAGGAAAAAGTTAAACAAGGGTGCTCCCCATTTGAACAGCTAACGAGATGGTAGTGACAAACTTTACCTTTACGTCTGGCAAAAGAAATAACTTCACAAGATCTTCAGGCTGGTAGTGGCAATCTTCAGGAAGCTTAGTATTGCAAGATGCTCTATTCTTAGACAACAACAATGATTTGGGGTTTCTTGGAGGTGCGAAGAGATCTGAAAATTCTTTATCTAAGGATTTTGTGAAATCAATATCATTTTCTGCTTGTTTCTTAGTTCTTGCTCTCTTAGTTGTCATTTGTGATCCATTCTCTGTAGAATCATCTCTAGAACCTATAATAAGATTCCATATTACATAACATACAAGAAGAAACTCAAGACGAAAATGCTAACTAGCAAACTGACCTAAACCTACTATCTTTAGCAATACCTTTAGTTTTACGATACTTCCAATGTTCAGGGCCTGCCCAAGCATTCTGTCGTGCAGTAAAACCCAAACATGAAATCAAATACTCATCAACTTTCCCCAATCTTTCCTCAACATCAGGATCATGGTAGGTAGGCAACACACTTTCCTGTTATACATCAAGATATTAGCGATAATTCCAATTTATTTCAAATATCGTATCCCACGGTACATATGTATAACATGATTGATTGAATGAGTATGAGTAACGGAAAAAATGACCTCGAGGGAAGTTGGAAAACCTGCATCTCCATCATCGGGTCCATCATCAACCATGCTTGTTTGGTCACCATTATCGTAAGTTGTAGTGGCAAAATTATCAAAATCATCACCATCAAACCTGTCATCAACATCATAATCCATATGAACTTCCTCGGAAGCTTTCAGACCTGAACTAAAATAATCTGAAGGTCGTCTGTTATCTTCATCAAATAGATTGACTATATTCCTTAGAGTTGGTGATATTTCATTCTTGACTCGCATATTCAATACCATCTCCTCAATGCAGTCTGCAGAAGCAGGAAGAAAATATTTTACGGTCTTTCTTCATTTCGAACCATGTGACAAGGTAACATACGAAAAATCAACTCTACAAGATATTATCAGCAAAAGCCACAAACCTCTAGCAAAAGAGATATCAATCATATCAGAGCTATCATGTGTATTCTCGCAAGACATACATTTCCCAGGCACTTCCTCTGAATCAAAAAGCACCCTACATGCACCATATACTCCAAGATTATTCATTAACAGACCCTTGGCTCCACCCTCATCAAATTGAGCAGATGTCTGATGATAAAGAGGATCAACAGCAAATGCGACTGACATCACAGACAAAACCAAATTACAACATCATCCTACATCTAACATTAGCAGAAAGAAAGCAATAGATGCGTAATCACCATCAAATTTCTTTACATTTAGAGCCTCAAAAGATGACTCCAGCGTTGACAAAGGAGACAACTGCCAAATACAGACTGCTGTTAACATACATATCCAAACAGAAATTCAATTTACTTGTCCAAACAGACTGCCGACCTTTTTATCCTTCTCTTTCCTTGAATGATCTTCCTCCTGCTCGCTTTCAAGATTTCCATCCTGCATGATAGTTTCTAAAAATACAGCAAGATGTCAGAACGACAAGTAGCTAATATGAAAATGGAAACCGTGTTAAACTGTGCTGCAAGCCAGAAACCTAAAAGAGGTAAAGAAGAAAGGGAACAAAATATAGTAGAGAAATTAGGGACAATATCTAGTAGAGAAATTAAGTAGAACAAATTAAACAAGAAAATCAAATGGAAAAGCACGATCATAAGATGCTAACTTCTACAATAATTGTTGTTTAATTCGAGTTCAGAAAACGTCAATGGTTGATATCCTTGAGTTTGGATAATATAAAATAATTGTCAAATAATAATTGAATTTAAAATGGGATAGTTCTTTGAAAATGAACTTGTGCATTGAATTTCCTTATTCTCAATTGACGAATAAACATTGATACGCCCTATAGAGTTATAAACCATACGTAAGAAATGGGCAAAAGATTGAGATTTACGAGCTTACCTTGTTCATTTTCTTGGCCTGCCCTGTTCATCCTTCCAAGGACTTTATATGCCTCCGAATGAACTGAATCCACCCTTAATGAGTAGATCTTAACTCCTGCTTCAAGAGTGCAGCTTGCCTAAAGACAAAATATCATACAAACATTTTAAACCAAATTTTAAGACCATAAACCTGACCGTTGATGAGCAATGCCCAATTTGTTTCAAGAATAATGGGAAAAAATGATTAATTTCCAGAAAACAGAATGATATGTAACAATGTTAAATGTACATAATATGCACGCTTACCTTTTTATAGTCAATGAGCATGAAGAAATTTTGAACACAAAAAATGCTAAGTTTTGGTTCTGCGTTTTTTCCCTCACATGCTCAGCACACAAGTTCATTTACTGTATTCGAGCATGTATGCAATACGATGAAAAACAATTATTCATCAGAAGTATAGACTATGATCACCAAACTTTGAGTAAACATAAATTTCTTAAACAGGGTAACATATCTGCAAAATCATATTAACATCGTTTAAATTTCAAATTTCAAAAATCTGCTCGGTAAATGACCCACCAAAGTACAAAGTCAATGTATAGAAAGGAACCGTGCCAGTGCACCGAATTTCTTTTGGTTTCATCCTGTTATCTTTGTTCCTAAAAGGCTCAAGCAGACGAACTAATTAACATTTCTGTAAAAGGGATATGCACGAGAACTTTCTACTCAATTTCCAGATCATGGTGTTTAAACTCAAAAAACACTCATGCACAAACCGCTAGTCTCCAGGTATATACTGAAACTTAGCAAGTCAGAGCTTATTGACGCTATCATCATGAAAAGAAATCGAAGTTTTTTATATTTAAGAATTAATTTCCGTACAACTCGTTCAAAACGGTAGCTATCACTAGACAATCATTCAGAAGTACACAACCGACCTTCTGAAAATTTGTCTCTGTATCCTCCTCTTCAACCTTAATAATTTCAGTAAGATGATCGATTAAATTCAGCTCCCATGTATTTTTTTGATTGATTTTCTGCATCGAAAAAACAATAAAAAAACAAAATAAATAATTACGATTCCAGATAGCGGGTGCGTTTACACTGTCTGTATGTAAGAAGTAATTAAGGTCGAAAGCACCGAAGAAGGGGAACGCTAAGATAGATAAAGATACTCACATTTTCACTAGCGAGTTTGATACAATTTTGAAATAATTCATGAATCTGCCGCTTGTCGAGGCATAAATTGGGGTCTTCGCGATGGAGCATATTAGTGGCGATGGACTTGCGGCGATTTGCTGCAGCGCGTGCCGCCCGTGCTTGAGCGCGCTCTAGTTGGTCGTCGTTGGAGCCGAGGAAGAAGGGGCTCGTCGGAGATTGTATCTGAGAGGCCATCGGACGCCTCTGCTTCTGCGCTATTGAAGGATTAGGGCTTAGAGTTTCCGCCATTGGAAAAATCAAAATGAGGTGATTGATACAGGAAAAAAAATCCAGAAAGGATGGTTCCAGCAAGCTCTTTCAGCAGGAACTAGAACGAGGAAGACAACTTTCCCTCCATTTCTCTATTTGAATTTGGCGAGAGTGACGGGACGCTTCGTGTTTTTAGTGAACAGAAGATTACCATTTTTTTTTTAATTCTTCTTATTTATTATATTATATTCTTCTTTTTTTTTTCCTTTTATCACTTTTTTTTTACAATAAACAAAAACATGTATCGAGATTTGAATTTCTAACTTCGTGAAGAGGAATAAATCATTTAACGGCAGATTTATATGCTCGCGTTCGCTTTTATTACTCAAACATTAGTCAAAATCCATAGACTTGTAACATATTGACAAATTAATTGTTGAAACTTTTAAACTTGTAAAATAAAGCTCTTTATTTTTTTAAAATAGTTTAAACAGTCTCACAAATCAATTCACCATAAACAGTATGAAAGAATATATGATATAACATGTTCTTCAAAATTATATATATTATATGACATATTAACACAATTACAACTTAGCGGTTGTCAAACCGAGTATAATTTAATTGATTAAAGCATAATCTCCATGATCAAAAGGTCGTGGATTCTAATCTTCACCCCACATGTTGAACTCATTTTAAAAATAAATTCAACCGTTAAAGTATTTCTATTTTTGGGCAAAGCTTGAAATTAAAAGCTTCAATTTAGTCCCTACGATTTGTATCTAGTTTCAATTCGATTCACATGGTTTAGTCAAACTTAATTCACAATTCATCCAAATCTATGGGGCTTAAAGAAGGGTAAAAAATAAAAGAAAATATGTGGGATTTTTAAGTAGGTAGAATACATTTTAGTCATGACTTATGATATTTAACCAAACCATAGGGGATCAAATTGAAGTTGAGCTCAAACTATGATATGACTAAATTGAAACTTTTAAAATAATAGGAACCAAATTCAAACTTTGCTCAAGCTATAGAAATCAAATTTGTAATCTAACCTATATTGTAATATTCTAAAAAACAAATAATATGATGACATTAGAGACGATATGATGTAGCTATTTACACATGAGCAACAAACAATAAACATTTTAGAACAAAATTTGGTTCATATTTTGATCAATGTCCATCAGAAAAACTCTTTTACAACGGCTAAAATGAACATCCAATTTGGCTAAACTTCATACTCATGAACTTTCAAGGAGTTAACCAAGTGGGAAAAGCTATAGTTTGTTCTTTTCAGCACCTTTCAACAAACCCCTTTTACATATAATGCTTTTGGAACCATATTTCCCAATTCACATGCCAAAAATGATGTCCTATCCATTATCAACCTGATGTCTTTTTCCTATATTTTTCTCACATTCTTTCGACCAACTGGATTGTCCGATCAACCATAGTTCAGGAGCCGTAGAGCTGCCCCGGGAGTGAACTTTCGTGCGAACAAGAAGCACGACGTATACGTCGAGTTAACACGACACCACTCCGTTCGATGTTCAAGCTCATAGTCAATGTGGTTGATTTCCTGGGAGATGAAGATAATAAGGTAACAACCAACCAAAGCAGAAAAAATGTATTTTTTTTTTATCAATCAAACGTTTTGCAGGCTAAGTAGCATCTAACATTGCCAACACTAACCCTTATTTCTTTGAACTTTTGAGGAGTTGCATCTGAGTAATGGAAAGTAACTGGATGCCAAGATCTTTTATCCCCTTTTGGGATAGAACTGTTCCAAGTGGAGTATGTCAACGTTCTTCGTTCGAGTTCATTCTCGAGACCCCTTATCTTACCATAACACCAAAACAAATAGTTTTTAACCAATATGAACATCAAAACAACAATGAGAGTTAATAAGAACTAATATTGTGTAACATCCTCCAATGGAAGATCCTATCCTATCAGGTAACTGCTTGTAAAATTGTCTA
>JAOANK020000013.1:4625413-4638764 GCA_026257165.2 Telfairia occidentalis
CCTGTTCAATTTCATAAATCATGTCATTGAGAACAAAATAATAAGGATAACAAACACGGAAGGTTCTCCTAAATAAAGTCTTTTCTAAATCCCAGTTTCTGTAAGTAAAGACATGCATGTGCGCAATTTAAAATCAACCAGCAGCTTGAGTGTTCTGACGTACGTTCAAGAAAATGACGGAAAATGGAAACCAAAAACATGACAATGCATTCTGATCCTTAAAATTTTAGAAGAAGAAAATGGAAGTGTTATCAAATGACATATAACACAGCAAATTCTTTCCAATTAATCCTTTTCCACAGCAGAAGCCAACATGAAATCATCAAGATAAATGATCGCCTATGGGGTACATAATGAGAAACATATACATAAAGATGGGAAAATTTATAGTATTGCGGAAGTATGGATATACTATTCTCATTCATTGTCAGCTACATGGGTCTATCAGCATTAAATAATTATTTATGAAGAAAAAATCATAGTATGAACAAATGGAGTCTGTACTCCCCCGTCGTACTAGAAATTTTTAAAAAATAGGGAAATGGGGTTGAGTTATTGCACCGTACCTGGATTGAGATATCGATTCTTAACGGCCCACTCATCCCGCAAAGATGCAAATTTCTTGAATGGTGCACCTGGGCATCAAAGTTTAGAAGAGGACAGCAAAGGAGAGAAGAAGACGAAATGCTTAGATTTCTTGATCTGTAGTTAGAATAAAGGGAAATACCAAAAGCTACTTACACTAAAGGAAGAAGGTAACACTATGTCAAATAAAGAACTACCTTCAAGTTCCACCATTGCCTTCTTAATCACAGGCTTAAACTTTCCTGCAATGCAAGATAGGGAAAAAGAGGATAAGTTATGAAGATGGTGAATAAAAGATGACGGAAACGTACTAAAGTAATCTTAGAATGAAGTTCTAATGCTCGAAAATGTTTTAGTTCTGAACAAAATTTTTGTGTGCTTATTTATACCATGTCTGCGCTCGACATCCATTAAGGAAGTCAGCGCTGTTCCACCGACAGTCCATTCCTCTACTGGAGCACTTAGATTTCCGACCTGCAAGAAAAATGATTTGAAAATGACAATGAAACCTATAAATACAAAGAAACAATAAATTAGACCACTTACTGAAGAAATCAATCCTGTCTTTCCGGACTGAAGCAAAACTCCAGCACCATAGCCCAATGCATAGCAGTAATTCGCATCAAAATTTGTAGGCAAACCACATCTACCCTCATAACTGCAAAGTGGAAGTTGACACAATTAATATTTGATGCTGGAGCTGTTTTAAAACTTTAAGAAAATAGTTTTCAAAATGCACTTAAAGTAGAAAACAAAGCATAGAAAACTATTGATAAACCATTTTTAAAAATGGAAAACAAAAAATAATATCACTGTCAAACACGACCTCTAAAACATCCTAGTCCTGGTATATCCTTAGTAGCGATATCCAGATTCCAAAACTCATTAATGAAAACAACGATAGTGTACCCAAAAAAGTGAGACTGCCCACCAAACCGCCCCTTAAACTGGCCATCTTCCTTTCTCTTCTCTAATTCCATTTGCACCATCTGAATTAGCATTTTTTCTGTCTCAATCTTGGCAACCTAAACGTATGGTATGGACATGTTACAATTGTCACGTGTTCTGGTACAGAATCTCATCACTTAAACAGGTGTGGAACTAAGAAGGTGACAGATAGAAATTTACTTGAACATTTCCGTGTGGATCTCTCTCAAGCATTAGTTGTTCCTGAATTGCTTGTGGAAAAAACTCGAAAAGTTCTTGAGATTGGCTTCTGAGCTTCTTCTTCCACTGGCCAGCTTCGTCAACAACATCATGAGCTAAAATTTCATTGAGTTCTGCAATAAGTTGTTGTACCTGCAAGTTCATTGCAACAAACAAACTGAACGTTTGGTGTTTTGCAAAATATACAAACGATGACAAATACATATTATAATTCCACTTTTGTCGTATTTGTATAAATCATGAAACAGGCGACAAATTTTCCTGACATTCAGGCCATACCTCAGGAATGAAATCTATCAGGCCTTCTGGTATAAGTATCACACCATAGTTGTAACCAATCTCTGCTCTTTTACAGATAATGTCTGTGATATAATCAGTTACATTTTTAAGTGTCTGTTTCTTGGCAGCAACCTGTAACAATGTATCATAGTATGCTTAATTCGATTCTTCTGAATGATTAGATCAAATATACACAAGAAGTGAGACCACATCCCATCGTAGAGAAAAAGTCATTCATTACACTTAATTGAAAAGCTTTTAACATCTCTTGGGAGCTGGAACTTATCTTTGATTAAATAGTACGTAGCAAGGTCCATAACACAAATACACAACCTTTCAAAGTTCTCAATAGCACATACAGATGGTTATAAAAATGGATCTTAGTGATTCCATGAACACCATTCTGTTTATAATGGAAAAAAGAATATATTAAAAGAATATCGTGTTAAATGTTCAAATTGGAACTTGCTGCATTGCATTATTTTATGATAAAGTAAATAATTTGCTACAAACATACAATACATCACAAAATATTGAGATAAAGTTCAGAACCAATATCAAAAGGCACCTCTTCTCCAATGATTGCAATATTCGGATGAGTCTGCAAAGCACATTCCAATGTTATGTGAGACGCTGCTCTGCCCATAAGTCTTACAACTGGAGGAGCAGGAAAGTTACTCAAAACGTGAAGTGAAAGTAAGAGCTTAATGGGTATGGATAATGTTGACAACAAAGATGAAAATGGATAATCCTTAACAAATTTATTACGCGTTTAAGGGATGACAGTCTCATTATTCAACCTAGTATCTTTATAGTTCACGGTAGAGACCTCAGTTCACTTGGAAGCAAGTTAATAAACGGGAAGAACTTCCACAATTTTCAAGTCATAAATTTCACTACTGGTTCCTTAGAGCTATCATCATTATTACTATATTTGTATACCAAAATTGCACTTAATTATTACCTTAAAAACCTTAGAAGCTTGAAATACATCTATCATTCGCAGTTGGAGAGTTGTGAGAATTTAGTGTGATTTTATATATTAAAACCCGAAGTACTTACAGTGGTAATATTTTCCTGTTGAACGGGCATCTACCATCACATTTCCAATCATTTCGGCATATATCTGAAATTTGTAGATGGACTAATAACTTTCACACAGTCTTTGAAACGAACTTAATAACCAATATGATAAAGCAAATTTGAGCGTATATAAACCCTCATCAGCAAATCACAATACAAAACTTAAGATCACATATTATAATAAAAGAAAGAGATACGTGCTAAGAAGTGATAATTAATTAGATCTCAAAAGAAGAGCAAATTCACAGATTGATCAAGAAGAGAGTGAACAGAATGTTGACCCTGCATGCAGTGTCAAATCCAAAGCTGACGGGAACATCTTTGCTTTTCAAGTCCCCATCGATTGTTTTTGGGCATCCAATAACCCGTGTCTTCATATTTTTACCCCTAAAAGATAAACACAAGGGGAAAAATAAAACACATTGATGATACCCAAACTTCTAAAACAAAGAATAGGTTTTACAGTTTTACTAGAATCAGAACCTATCAGGAATAGAGAAAATGCAAAAAATAAAAAATAAAAACTAAAAACTAAAAATATCAGATAACATTTACTAATGCATTGCGTAGTAGGTGTATCAATGCACCTGAAGTTTTCAGCAAGGAGGCAAGCATTCGTGTTAGAATCATCGCCCCCGATGACTACAAGCCCATGTAAATCGAGCTTCTTGACTGTTTCTTCAGCTTGCTTAAACTGCAAGTTAGTACCAACAAAAAGTTGGCCATCATGTCTATCGAATTATAAACAAAATTATCTATGCAAGAAGTTTTTTCGTTGACTTTACAATACTAAACCTGTTCAGGAGTTTCAATCTTATCTCTGCCACTACAAATCATGTCAAAACCACCCTGCAGAAATAGATATGCTAAGTGAATAATCAACTGAAAAAAAACAGAGTACTAATTCCAGTCTCCTCTATTCTTAGTTGGACATTTCATTACCTGATTTCTGTAAGGATAGACAAAATCTTCCGACAGCTCTACATATTTACCGTTCATGATCCCCGCTGGACCACCCTTAAAACCAAAGAGCCTGTTTCCTTTCGTTCGCTGCTGTAAGTAATCTTAACAAAAGAAAAGAATCATACAAGATAAATCATAACAACAAATTCGTCGGGATAACAAGATTGCTCTAACAATCCAGAAAATTTTGGATTTAACCTGGAGGAGGCCCTAGTTCTTACCAAAAAGCCCCGAAATCACATTGTGTCCACCAGGAGCTTGGCCGCCAGATAGCACCACTCCAATTCTCAGACTGTGATTCTCATAACCATTCCTACTATCGCCAGATCGCTTCAATGTTGCCGAAGGCTGTCCATATAGATTTGGAAACAGCTTGGCAATCTCTTCTGCAAAATTATATGGGCATAAGTTCTAGTCTTTGTATAATTCATTATTTAGCCCCTTTCTTTTTCATTTCATCAGACCGAAAATATCCATACATTGAAGTCGATTAGATTTTACAAAACATTACGATAAATACATATCGACGGACCAAATGCCAGTATTCAACTCACTGAAAATAAATATCGAAATTCAAACTTAAATCGTAATCAGTACAATTTCACAATCCAAAGTATGCGAGAAAGTAAATTAATTCGCATGATCGCCATTCGAAGCACGTTAGCCAGCGAGCATTGCATGCATAGAAACCAATGACAGACGAAGTTGATAGTGGAAGGAAGGGAGGAACCTGGATTTCCGGCGGCGGAGGTAGGAGGGCCATCGACGAGGGCGAAGGGGGACGTGAGGATCGAAGGTAGAGGGAGAGTGAAGTGGAGGCGACTTGTCTGGAGGTCGCTGTACTGAGAGGTCGCCCGGGGAGATACTGCTTTGCCGGAGGACATGGTCGGAGTTGATTGAGAAGAGGGGGAAGTGATTTGGGAATGGGGAGTGGGAAAGAGAGATCGGCAGAGGAGGATAGAGTAGAGGGTTGGTGAAAGGATTCTGCCATTTGAAGCGGAAGGTAGTTAAGGGGGAAGGAGATCCTACCCTCTCAGTTACGACTTTCAAGGCCATGCCCATTATTTGATTTCAATGCCTCTCTTCAGAAATCACACAAACACACAGATCACTGAAACTATGTATTAATGTAATATCGTAAGCGGCCACCACCTTTCCGTCGGCGATCACCGTCGCCACCATCCACCTTCTTAGCAGCTATCCACACATGCAAAGAATAATCTGATCCGCCAACTTGAGCATGGGCTTTATGGTCGGAAATTCGAATTCTGCCCCAACCCTGTCCATATAATAAAATAGTAAATTATTTAATAATGTGTTAAGTGAAATATATATTTTATCAAAGAAAAAAAATGAAATATATATAATATTTGATAGAAAAAAAAATGTTTTTAAAACATATTTTTAATTAGTTAATAACCCTCTCCAAAATTTAACCAAACACGAATAATATTTTTAAAAATGTGTTTTTGGTATGCCAAAACACAAATTTAGTGACATAATTTATTGTTTCAAATGTTTACAATGGATATTAAAGAGGCACAACTTACCTTGCAATGATCTGAGTTTTAAATCTCTGTTTCTTCATTTGTAGAACTCAAAAAATATTTTTTTGGTTGCTAAATCCTTGTATAGACATAAGATTTTCATTATTATTTATTTATTATTATCTTTTTCACATGATTTATTCGTCTTTTATTTGACTTTTAGTCTGTATATATGCTAATTTCTCTGTCCAATAAAATAAAGAGAGCTTTTTCTTCCAAGTTAGTAAGTTATTAGACATGATAAGTTGGGAAGTTTTTAAATCAATATGTGTTAATCCCAACTGATTTCAAAAGTCTAAATTAATAGGTTAGGATAAATTTAATATTTCAACACTCCCACTCACATGTTAAATCGTCAATAAACTAAAAAATTTAAATAAATAGATGAATTTAAGCATAATTTAGTGGATAAGACATCTACTACTATTGCTAAGATCGATAGTTCGATCTTCTAATCTTACGATTGTTGAACTAAAAACTAGATAAGTTATAATAAATTTAATATTTTATCAATACTTTACCAATATGTACCATGTTATTTTATTTTATGGTTAAAGTAATAAAAAGAAAAGTTTTTTTTTTCTAAAAGACTATTTAGATTAACCATGTAATTTACTTGAAGGATAACTTATTGCTTCACAATTTTTAAAAAAATCAATCTGACTTAGTTGGGTTAGGCATTCCCGATTAATGTCATGAGTTTGAATTTTCTCACCCTAAATGTTGTTTAACTAAAAAAAAAAATTATAAAAATTTATTACAAAAATAAAAGAATCTACCAAATATAAGTATAATTCAACTGTTAAAATATGGAGAGGTTCAAAACCCCACCCCACTGCCAGGGAAAAAAATGGAAGAATGGAGAGTTTTTTTAAATTGATTTCAGTTTTTCTAGAAGAAATTATGATCCATTTGTATGCCCCTTTCAGCGTTCATGCGCCCAAACTTTTCTTCCACCCGGCCCGGCCCGGCCCGGCACAGCCCGTTCATTTTTCCCTTCCCATTACTAAAAATTGAAAAAGAAAAAAAAAGACCTACTTTCACATCTCAGTCTCTCTCTCGATTTTCCACTTTCTTCCCTCTCCGATTGGAGCCCGAGCGTGAACATCAGTAGCGACCCGTCACTTCCCTCAATTCCTCTCCTTTCTCCTCATTGAACTGGTAAGATTGGAGTATTACGTTCTTCTAATTTTCCATTTTCTTCACTTATGCTTTCTGCCCGTCTGATCTTTTGTTCATGCTTTTTCTTCAATCTAATCTTTCCGGGCGTTTTATTTTCATTTGGTATTAGGAAGGATTGATTGTTTTCCTGGATTAGTTGGTTTTTGGCAATATTATCGAGTTTGAACTCATTAAGATTTATGGGTTTCCATACCATTCTCAGTACTTAACTTTTGTGTTTTTTTCCCCCAACTTTACGGTCATTTCTCAGAGTTTCAGTGGCTCTTCGTGATGTGTAGACACCAGTTTCATGATCAATACATGTATAACTGTTCTTCAATATAGGAAAATCCTCAGTGTATCAAATTTTGGTATCGTTTAATGAATAGCTGCTAGATGGGATGTTTGTTGTTTAAATGTCCCGTCTCTTCTTTACTTTTAAAACGGATTGAATATAACATTGTTACCGAAATTAGTCGTAGATTTTGTGCTGTGAATGAGACTTAATTCTATAGGCCCAGTACTGAAGATCTTAATTGACACCGAACTGAAATGAATTTGTAAATTTGGTTTTTATCTGAAAAAGAGTTTGGTTCAATCTGCACATATGGGGAACTGAACATCCTGGTTTTCGGTTTTGGGCTCTGTTGAACTAAATTGAACCGTTCCCACCCCAACAGTAGTTCTGCTCATTTCATTCGTATCAATAAAATTGTTTCTTATCCAAAAAAAAAAAGGTTATAGATCCTCCTCCTTATCTGTTGTGCATTGAAAGTGTTTTGCTTCCTAGAATACACTTTCACCTTTGAAATGTTGCTTCTAAGACTGAATGCTTTATAGACAGAAAATTTCTTGTAAATGTGAAGCTCTATATTGATGAAAATGATATAGTTGAACGCTACATTGAACTGTTTTGCTTCCAAGCATGCAGTTCCACCTTCTTAGAACATTACTAGTAGGGAATTTTATTGAAAGCTTCAAATGGATATGAAGGTGAAGAAAGTCTATCTATTTGAGATGACGAATTTTGGCATAGATGTGGTCTCTACTTATAATAATCAGCAGCAATATTTTTTCATGTATTTGTTGTGCAACTAGAGCATTGTTGGAGATTTCAATCTATGAAAGATGTTTTTTTTTGTTTAATTGAAAGTTGGGAACTGCACTAGTTTCCCTGCCCAACAAACGAGAAGATTTTGTCAAGATGCTTACATGGGATTGTTGATATACTTGCAGAGTAAAACTATTTTCTTTATCTTCATTTTGATTTGTAGATTTTGGAGATCTTGGACATGAATGCCTTCAAGGCCTTCAAAGCGAATGTCCCAATTGCATGGAGTCCTAATCTTTACATCACATTAGTGAGAGGGATTCCAGGAACAAGGAGACTTCACAGACGTACGTTAGAGGCATTAAGACTTCGGAAGTGCAACCGAACTGTCATGCACTGGAACTCGCCGTCTCTTAGGGGAATGCTCCAACAGGTTGCTTTATATACTCCTGGTCTACAGCACACACACACGCACACAATTTAATGCTATCTCATCCCTTTTTTTCCTTGTTTTGCTCAATTTAATTATAGGTAAAGCGATTGATAGTGGTTGAAACAGAAGAAATGTATAAAGCTCGCAAACAGAAGGTGGAACAGCACAAGGCTCTTCGGTCTCCATTAGTTGTAAATCACCCTCCTGTTCCAAGTTCTGCATCTGCTCCTTGAAAACATGTATTTCTGTTAGAGGTCAGTCAGGTCTACTTCTCAAGTATTGGGACGACGTTGAAAAGAATTATATTTGAGCAGTGTAATTTTCTGGAATTATTTGTCAATCAAGGCTTTTATGCTCTATACATCTTGCTGAGTCTAGTTGCTAACTAAGATAATTATTGAAACACTTTCTTGTTTGAAAGTGAAATGTCTATCACATAAGCATTTGTTGATGCCACTTTCGGTAGAAACCCTGCTATGAAGCACGTCTGTTTCAATCAATGAATGCACACCCTTTTGCACACTTTAGAACATGGGATTATTTGAAATATGCTAAATGGTTTAAATCATATAAAACCTAGGGGAAGACAAAATGGCAATGGTGTTCTGCTCACAAATTCTAAAAGCGTAGGATGGTTGTAGATCTAGGGTTTGAGATATTCAAGCTCACATGGAGGTTTTAAACCAATAAATGGGGCAACCTTGATGAAGCACACTCTAGATTTCTGTTGCCTTCATGCTCGTTGGCACTTCCATTTCAACTGCGACCATGTTACTTGAACTCTTGAGCTCTTCATTGTTGTCTTTGGAACTGGAATAATGCTGGTCTTTATACTGATGTTTTCGGGCAAGGAGAAGAAAAAAGAAAAAATTTAGCAGCCCCAACACAGCAAGTAGCCAGTAGAAGTAGTTCAAATTTCCCTTGTTGAGATTACTTCTCAGCCAGTGCTTCTTGGTTACTTTATCCACGATTGTCACCAACAAACTACTAACAAAAAATCCCATGGAAAGAGTGCTAAGGAAAAGCCCTGTGCTCATGGACTTCATTCGTGCCGGTGCTTCTCTGATGAAGAACTCGAGTTGTCCAACATATGCAAATGCCTCTCCAGCACCAACCAAGAAGAACTGAGGTATTAACCAGAAAGCACTTATTCGAGTGTTTTGTCCCACAGCAGATGACCTCCTCTCTTTCTCAACAAGTCCAGCAGCCAGCATGCCAAAAACTGAGAAAAGGAGTCCAATCCCAATCCTTTGAAGGCTTGTGAGACCTTGGACATTGTGAGTCAGCTTCCGAGCAATGGGTATGAATATTTTCTCATTCAAAGAAGTTACAAGCAGAATGGTGATGAACAGAAAGGCAGACATAGAGCCAGCAGGAATCTCAAAACTGCCAACTTTTCTATTCATAAATGATGCTTGTTCTATGGTGAATGTTGTCATCTGAGAGTAGATTGTCCAAAACAGGATGCCAGTGGACCAGATGGGTAAGAGCTTCAGAACCATTTTCACTTCCTCAACTTCAGTCACCGTCGAGACTATCCAGGGATCGTATCTGTTTTGATCAACTGCGGCGCAGTCGTCCAGAATTGCAGCCTTGTCAAGACACCTAATGTATTCACATTTTCATTACACTATTTTCTTGCCAAATGATAGAGATAACCAAGCAAATTAAGTGAAGTGAATGAACCATTTTCTATGTGGATTAATTGAAAAAGAGAAGCAGCAATAGTATTGTTTTTTTGGTTAAATTACAAGTTTTAGTTTATGAATTTTTAGAGTTGTATTTAATAGGTTTTTGAACTTTAAAAAGTATGTAATAGATTTTTTGTTTAATAAGTTCTTAAATTTTTTATTCCGTGTCTAATAAGTTCTAAATTCATTAGATAAGTTTTAAAATTTATGGATTTATTAAAACATAAAATTGAAAAAAAAAAATGTCTAATAAATAAGAGACTTTTTAAACACAAAATTAAAAGTTTGAGGATCTATTAGACGTTTTTAAATTTCATTATTAGACACAAAATTGAATGTTTAAGCATCAATTAGACACTTTTTAAAGTTGTGTAACTAAACTTGCAATTAAAACAATAATTTTTTTTATGGTTGTATTGTAGGAGTTTAAATCTCCTCTCTCTATTGTTTTTAAAATAACAGTCACTATTTAGAGATAGATCATGAAAAACACTCACTTGAACCTGTAAGTGTAAGGAACCTGGGCGTTTTGGTAGTCACTTAAGAAGCTGGGATGAGTTGGGTGAGGTAAATTTCTCTTCTTCCAAGCCAAAAGCAGGACCCTCCATATCACTGTTAGAGGACTTCCTCTAGGCTTTTTAAACCTGTAAAAAGTTGTCCCACAAAGCAATACAATGACAGCAATCACCATGGTCCCTCCAGAGATTCCATATCCCCAGCCTCTCCCCACATTGTCCTGTACATAAACCAACACTATGACAGCAAACAACGAACCAATGCTAATGGCAAAGTAGAACCTATTGAAAAAGAAGATCATGGCCTTCTCCTCCTTTGAATCGTTGACATCGAATTGATCGGACCCGAACCCTGAAACGTTCGATTTTATCCCCCCTCCACCGAGTGCTATAGTATAAAGCGCAGCGTAGAGCAAGGCAAGCTGCCCACCATTGGCTGCAATGCATTGATGAAGTTGCCTTCTGAAGTCATCACAAAGAGGGGGTCTCATGCCAGAGATGGTTGTGGCCAATGTTAACAAAATCACACCCTGCACAAGCCAGGAGGTTGAAGAATGAGACAAATTTTAGAGCAGCAATTGCTCTGTTGGAAGTCATTCATGGTGGCTCATAGAACTCACCACAGCAGTTATGGAAGCAAAGACTGCAACAGTGAGGTACCTCCCAAGCTTGGCATCTGCTAAGAAGCCTCCAAGAAGGCCAAGAAGATTAAGAGCACCAAGAAAATTAGTCACAATAGTTGCAGATTTGGCTGAAGAGAGATGCAAATTCCCAACTAAATATGTCACTAAGTTCATTGATATCCCCATCACACATATCCTTTCAGAGAGTTCAGTTCCTGCATCATTTTGGGCAATTTAAAATTGCTATTTATCAGCTCATGACATTATAAAGTTGGAGTCTCGGTCTGTGAAAACCAAAGGAAAATTATAAGCACCTAAGATGAGCCCTGCAGCAAGCCATCCCCCAGTTTTTGATTTGTCCACTGGATTTCCCCAAAAATCTACTGCAGCATCATCATCTCCTCCTTCATTCCCATGTTTTGCAACCAGAACCTGTTGAAAACAAGCAAAAAAGAAAAAGAAAAAGAACTGTTAAAAAAGCCACATCATAACCAACTGACTAGTAGGGAGTTTCTCCATAAACAAGTTACCATTGTCTATTTCTTGTTTATTTCTCTCTGCTAGAGGGAAAGAGAAAGAGAGGGCGCTGGGAGGGATTGTTTGTGTGCTATAGTTGTCTTTAGATTCATGATTTATTGGAGAACAAGAAGTTAAGAGTGTATGATTGGGATTAGGAGAGAGAAAGAGATAGGATTGGAATTAAATCAGCTAGTGGTTTATTGAAAACATGTGTAACTAGTTTGGAGTTATGCCAAAGTTATTTTGTGGTAGTGGTGCCTGCAGCCACATATAAACTCAACAAATGCTGGAAAATGACATGTTTTTCTTCCTCATTAATACACTCCACATCTATTTTTTTTCCTTCTTATTTCTAATTTAATCATACAGTAAATTCATTAATTTGGGTTTCTGTGACATGCTAAGATGACACCAAAAACAGAGAGATGATGCAAAATCAATGGAGATTTATGGTTTCCTTGTTTTTTTAATTAGGTTCAAAATTCAAGGAAGCAAATACAAAACACCCTCACTTACGTTTTTTGCTTCGCCATGAAGATTCAATTCTACAATTTGTGGATAAGATGTACATTATTCTTTTCAATACTTCTCTGAATCAAATTCTGATATCAGATTCTTTTGTTTATGCGAAATATGAACTTAAACAGTTAGTAATGAATGAGCAAAGAGAAAATAAATGAAAAAAGTAACAAGTTTACATAGAGAGAGAGAGATCTTGATTCCATCATTAAAAAAAGAGTAGAAGCTGGAATACTTTTTGTGACTTGTGACGTAAAAGTAGATGAACTTTTTCCAAAATGCCACACCATTCAGATTCAATTCCTTGAAAAAGTAGCAACGATTCAACATCTCAAGGAAAGAAAGTTTATCTCATTCAGAATCCTCTTGAAAAATGATAGGGAAGAAAGAAGAAAGAAAAAAGAAAAGAAACAAGAAGTGTTTGGTGGAAAAGACAAAAGGAAATTGAGACAGCAACATATATTCTTGTAATAGAAAGAGTCGTGCAGACATAGGAATGCTTGTCTTTGGCTGGTGATCATGTGAGTGGCCACACTGTTACCCTTCAAATGAATGAAAAAAGGTTTGATTTTTTTATGCCTCTCCCACATGCCTAAGATTTCATAATTGCTCATATTAGATTTCCTTTATTGAAGAGTGATTGATTGATTTTTCTTTTTGGGAGGGGCCAAAGGAGAGTACTTGTAGATGATGATTAGATATAGGTTTGTACGCTAGGGCTTAGTGCTAGCTGCAAATATGGGTTGCTTTTGAAACTTCAAAACCCTACTTGGTTGAGATAAGAGAGGTGGGACTTACTTGTTGTAGATTTGATGTATCCCTCAAATAGTTTTTGAGATTTGTGTGTTGGAATTGTGGACCGTAAACTTCAAATACTTCAAAAAAACTGGAGTGTGCATATCAAAATGTTATTTGCAAAAGACGTTCTTGAAAATAGAATATCACAATGCTTGTCAAAGTCATTGCGATGCGCTACATGTGACACTATTATAAATTTGATTTTTGATGACGCCACATGTAAATAAGAAAAAATGGAAGGAAAAAAAAACCGTCATAAATGGTTGGAGGCGCGTTTTTGGAGGGAAAAAACGGAGGTTTACGTAATTTTGAGAATTTATGACATTTTTAAAATATTAATAAAGACCAACATTTAATGACTACAAAAAAACGTCATTAATATTTTGTACGCATTTTATGCAGGAAATAAAAGACATT
>JAOANK020000013.1:4683247-4709105 GCA_026257165.2 Telfairia occidentalis
TAAAACAAAATTTATAGTGAAATATAATTTAAATTTATAATAATTTATTTTAATTAATAATAATATAAAAAAAGATGTAAATTCAAAAATATGATTTACATTTATATTATTGAACATGTATGGATTGAAACTATGACCTTGAACATAAGTGTAGGATTATTTACCACTATGATAATTAATATTTTTGGAATAAAAATATAAGAATAAATATATGTACTAAACACGTCTTTTGAAAAGACGAATTCTGATAACGGACCTTACGGGAGGCGTTTGTGCACATGAATGCGTCTTTTGAAAAGATGTATTACACCATATTTCTAATTTCTTTCAAAAGTACCTTTTTTCCTAAATTATTCTAAAAATTACACCCCTCCTAATTAAAAATTACACCCCTCCTAATTAATCGTAGACTTGGTGTTTTGCTGCTACTTTTTACAGCTCTTTATTTGCTCGTTTTTTTGTTTAGAAGTTTGAGTAATTTCATGAATTGAGTTTGAGTAGTTTTGGTAACATGATTCCATGTGGTTTATAAGTTGAATTTTGTAGGATTTGTTGGTGATGGTTTTATGGTAATTAACTTATGAAAAAGTCTTAATAGCAACATTTATTCAAATTCAGAGTCGATGAGATCAAAAGTCTAAGATTAAAATTGACCAACAATCCTAAACAAAAATGAAATTTGAACTTTTCTTTTAAAAAAATAAAATGTTAAATTACAAGTTTAATCTCTAAATTTTTAAGGTTATGTCTAATAGATACTTGAATTTTAAAAACTATCGTATGGATCCCAAAATTCTAAAAGTACATGTCTAATAACTTCATGGACTTTTAATTTTATATCTAATAGATTTCTGAACTTTTTGAACACGAATCACTTAAGCATACATACAATTGAAAGTAAGGTCTAATTGTGTAAAATTTAAAAATATAAAAAATTCAAGAATCCATTAAATACAAAATTATAAGTCCAAGAAACTATTGGACACAAAATCAAAAGTTTACTACCACATT
Organism: Telfairia occidentalis; assembly: GCA_026257165.2. Classification (NCBI taxonomy): domain Eukaryota; kingdom Viridiplantae; phylum Streptophyta; class Magnoliopsida; order Cucurbitales; family Cucurbitaceae; genus Telfairia; species Telfairia occidentalis. The sequence goes on from JAOANK020000013.1 coordinate 4,684,259, forward strand.
ATATTGTCATCTTGTAAATCTTTAGATGCATATGGTTAAGTCATAAATTTTAATTTCTCTCTTCTACATTCAACGATATACAACCATTAGCCGCACTGTTGTAGCTTCCTTAAACAATTTCTCGACCGTTAAAAATTTACTGGACACAAAATTAAAAATTTAGAAATTTATTAGATAAAACATAAAAAAAATAATGGACTAGACTTATAATTGATTACTTAGAATGTAACTTGTTGAGTTGAATTATAATGAAAGTTGTTTTGAGTCGGCAAGTTGTAGTTTTGGAGTGGAGCACGAGGGGGAAGCGTTTGGGACGAATTGACGTTGAGTGGTTGGTTACACACGGCGAACGCATGCAATTTTAACTTCAAAATCAATGGGCGAGGCGCGTACAGGTACGGCCACGACTTTAATTATCAACGATCAGGAGAATGAGAAGGAGGACGTGACGACGCTAATGATTTATTGGACATAATATTTAATTTTACTTGGTAAGATTTTAAAATTTTAAAAATATTGATTCTATTAAAGATTTATTCGATGTATTAGACATAAAATTAAAAATTTAATGATCCACATTTATATAATTTTATTTTAGGAACACTATTACCATGTTTAGATGTCATTATTAACATGGTAAACGATGAATAAAATTTAATACTAGCGTAGGTGGTAGGAGAAGGCTGACGACGGTGGGAGGACACGTATATGATTATCCTGAGGACACGGCGGAGGAGGATTGGGTGGGTGGCTGATGTTGTTCCGCCGACAAGACAAGAAGGCGATAAATACGAGCTCTCCGCTTTCCACGTGGCGGGCCCCCGCTCCATGCTGACACGCCATCTGCTCACCTTCCTGTTCGCCTCCTTTTAATTCTTGCTTTTATGTGCGCCTCATCCCAATTTATTTCCATTTATCATAAGTTTTCATTTTCATTATATATAAAAAAAATCATTAATATATGTGGGAAAAAAAATTCAATTGACTGCAAAGTTTAATTAATTTGAAAAAATATTTCAATCTTTACCTTTTTAACAACTTTTTTTTTTTTTGTCGAAATGAAATTTATTCAAGATTCGAGTGTGCGTGTATGAATAACCAAACTTAATTTTGTGATTTATTTGTAATGAGTGAGTTGTAACTGTAAGATAGATTTATGTAGGGAATATAGGATAAATGAAATAGAAAATAAAAAGGTAATAATTAATGAACAGAGTCTAGATGAAGTTTGATACAAAGTGGCTTAAAAAATAAGCTAATGGAGCGTACCAAATTAAATTAGATGATTGGATATTAACAAATTTTATAAAAACCAATTAAAAGAATAACGAAACTAAAGAATAAGGTAAGGGAGGAAGAAGACTTAAAAGAGGAAAAAAAGAAAGAAAAAAAAAAAAAGAAAGAGGCGGAAGAATAAAAGTCAAAATGGTGGGGAAAAGAGACGCAAAGGGGGACGTCAGGCTATGGCATAACCCGAAGAGAGGAAAAGAAAAAAAATGGAAAAAATGACTCATAGTGAACGTCATGCACAGACCCCACCACCACCATCGCCACCCCTTACCGCGTAACCTTTCTTTCTCTTGCCTAACTGCCGTTGACGCCTCAACAAATTACCAAAATCTCTCTCACTTCTGATCTCCATTTATAAAATCTCACCTTCCACTTCATTTCCAAATCATTCATCATCATCGTCTCGCCCTCGTTCTCCTTCGTCGTCACCATGCACCAAGCAATTCCTTATCGATCTTTTTGGCCATCCATCGAAACCAAAGCCAAAACTCCTGTGAGTAGTAGTGGCCCATTAGTGCCGCCGACGACGGCCACGGCTGCAGGCAGAAGCGACGTGAGTGCATCGGTGTCGGAGAGTGCGGCCATCGTGTTCGCTAGAAAAGGGTGCTGCATGAGCCACGTGGTCAAGCACCTGCTTCTCGGCCTCGGTGCCAACCCCGCCGTCTATGAGGTCGACGAACAATACGAATCCGCCCTCCTCCAGGAACTCGATGCCATCTCCGGCGACTCCATCCTACACTTGCCCGCCGTCTTTATTGGGGGAACCTTCTTTGGGGGTTTGGATCAAATCATGGCCACTCATATTTCTGGCGATTTGATTCCCATTTTGAAACAGGCCCGTGCTTTGTGGCTCTGACCATCAATTTTCTTTTTTGTTCATACTTCATACCCCCTTCTCTTTTTCTATTTTTCCCATTTCCTTCTGCGTTTGCCGACGATTGGACAAATTCCATTTACTAATCGGCAACTCTTTATCAGATTAACGGACATTAATAATTTCCTTTTTTTTTTTTGGTTAAATCTTTTTGGGGATCTTGTAAAGTCGATGTTCCACATGCTCAAAACGGTCTACTCGATCTTCTATTTATGTTCATTGTTTTTCTTTCAATTTATTTTTGTTTTTTCCTTTTTCGACTCATTTATTGCATTGCATTGCCATTGCAAGGTTATTAAAGTAACATATAATTGACTTTCTGTCACATCAAACGATAGTGGTCGGGTGGATGAAGAAAAATATTGTAATAAGCCAATGAAACGAGAAAAATTTAGGATATTTACAAAAAAGTGCGATACGTAAAAAAGTTGTCTTAAATCTTAATTAAGCTCCACAAGAAGTTTTTTTCTTCTTTTCAGATATTAATCCTGGGGTGAATTTTCTCTAATTCAATAATCATCCCAATTCTTCAATGGTAAATTGTAATATTAACATAAGAAGAATATTTATATAACCTACTTTAAATGAAGAATTCAACCTACATTATCAAACGAATGTTTTCTTATATATCAAATATTAAATATGAAGGAAAAAAACAGGGGCCGGGAAGAGGAAATAATAATTTCTCAGGTCGCATTTTCACTTATGTCATTTTTTTAAAAAAAAAGAATAATAATTTCAAGGAGAGAGCGATATTCCCCTAAAAGATAATAGAAATGACATCTGTAAACAGAAATATCTTTATAATTTTTCTAATTTTATGCTGAGTTTTTAACTCTCTCAATTTGTCGTCAGACAGTTTCATATGTCATGGTTTGGACTTTGGAGTGTATTTTAGATTTTTTCAGAAATAGTTATAAATAACTTATAATACACTCAAATTAAAATAAAGAAATTTTTCTCCCTTTTTTTTTTTTGTAGAATGTAGTGAAAAAAACGTGAAGGAAACTTTCTAACTTGTTTTGTTCCTAAAGTACCCTCGCTTGATTGCGTCACCTACTTTATTATTAATAATTTGTCCGATATGATAAAAATCTTTTGATACATATCCATTTATGGAACCGTTGAGATTTTATATGTATAAAATTTCTAGATGGCTGCAATATTTCTAGATATCTACAAAGTGATCGAGTCTCCTAATTTTAAAATTTTGCATCTTTCACCTTGAACAAATTTAGGAAATTCTGATGGGGTAGAATGAAAAATGTTTGGAATTTATATTTACTCTTGCGGGACTTGTAAATTTGGTAAAAAAATAAATAAGATATTGTAAATTTAGCTACAACTTTTATGTTTTACATATATAGCAAAAAAAAAAATAAAAAAAAAATCAAGACCTACCCCAAACTAAAATGCAAAAAAGTCTAAAATATTCTTAAAACGATTTTATATTAGGTCTATCGTTAATATCAGTGATATACCGTTGTTCTATCACTCATATATATGATACAAAATATACAATTGATATACTATTTATTTGATACATGTAATAAGAAGTATACTAGAGATATATTTAGTTTTATATCAATAAAATTACCGATGTACCACTAATATAGATATCAGATATTCTCGATTTACTATTGTTCTTGATATGTGTAATAAAGTATTAGATATATCACTAATTTACGGTTCTATAGGTGACCTTTAATCGATCTTTTTTTCATTTAGCTTTTAGTAATCCTATTATGCCTATGGTTAATGATTTTTTTATAAGCTACTTCTAAATTTTTGTTAAACAATCAATGGAGAAAATAAACAAGAAACTAAATAAGAAAAAAGAAGTGATGAACGAAAAATAAATTTTTGAATAAGAAGAAAGAAAATAATAATGTGAACACGTTGACTTAGCTTGAGAAAATTAAAAGAGTAAAACGAGTAAAAAATCTTATATGATTTATTTTACCATCGATATACTTCATATTAATTATACCTTAGATTTAGTATATCATTGATATACTTCATATAGGTACATCAACGATATACATTGATATACTTCATATTAGGTATATCACTGATACACCTATATCATTGATAAATGAGGAGAGCAACATTAGAATAACAAAAAAAAAAAAAAAAAAAATCTAATTTCAAAAAATTTTTGCTATACTTGCAAATCTTAAAATTAGTTGTTATATTTGTAAATATAGCAAAAAATTTTGCTACCCATTACAAATACCTTATATTTTTTTGTTAACAATTAAACATTTAAAATAAAACAAGATAAATAAACAAATAAAGAAAGGTCTGGTTTATTTAAGGGTAAAAAACAAAATTTTCTTTAGCACCATATAGATAACTCAAACTTTTGATCTTTAACTACTTAAGTTATATTTAAGTTATAAAAATTAGTAGCAAGTTAAAGGGTATTTTATGCAGTTTGACACACCTAATTTTTTCGAAAATTCAACTTGCAATTTTTTTTTAATCTAGCAGCTAAAAAGTGGCCGTTTATGTAAATATCTTGTGCCAGCTACAAAAGCCCAAGCTATTAAATGAGCCCAAATAAGATGAATACTTGGGCTCTCATTTCCAGGAAGCCCAAAAAGAAGCAAGCAAATGTTTCCAAAGAAACTATATTTTTTTTTATTATTTAGAACAAGAGAAGAAACTACTATTTAGATTATAATTTAGAGGTTAATGTAAGGGAGAATAATTTGAAAACGATGTTAAAAACTTTTCATCTTTTAAAAAAATGAGGTTTTATGTCATTAAAAGGTTTTTTCCGTATTTTCTTTAACTTTTTCCGTATTTTTTTTTTCTTTCTATCTTGCAATTCAATTCATCAAATGAGTCAACTTGAGCATATAATCTAACCAATAACGATGCATATTCTCAACCAAAAAGTTGAAGGTCTAATACTCATTCCTCATTGAGTTAAAAAAAAAATCAATTCCTTGATAAGCTAATTATAAAAATAACTGTAAAGGTTACAAAACATATGTAATCATCTAAATATTTTAGAAAATGAAAAGCTTCCTCTATGTTTTTTTTTTTTTTGAGTTCAGCAATATGTGTGGATAGGGATTCGAATCCACAACCTTTAGGTTGGGGGAAATATGACTTAACCAATTGAGTAATGTTCGATTTAGCAAATGATAATTCTTTATAAATTTCATTTGTGTTTTCTTTATCATTAGTGGAACCGTTGTTGTGCCTTTGTGGTGTTGCCTTTTCTTTTGAAAATTATCACCGTCTCTAATTCTGTCTCTCTCTCTCTCTCTCTCTCTCTCTCTCTCTCTAAGAAACATATTGGCCTCTACGTCTTGTCTTAAAAAGAAAAAGGGAGAGATAGAGGGAGATTTGTTAGGGTTTATAAGTTTGATTCATATTCACCTTTTACAAGGAGAGAAAGTGGAATGCTTTATTATTGTTGCTTTTTTAAGACCAAAAAGAGAATCTTTATTCTTATTATATGAGCAAAGTATTGCACTTGTGCATGATGAGACTCTTATTTACTCTCCATTATATATTATAAACCAATAACCCATTAGGCTTTCTATTTACTTTTCTCTCTCATCAACTCAAATTTTGCAAAATTTTCATCATTAAGCAATCATACACTTAGGCATAATCTTTGATTAATGTCTTCATCCATGCATTCATACAATAAATTTATGTCAATTCAAGTCAGTAGATAAAAACATGTATTATCATCATAGAAATTGATAGTTCGATCTTCCATCCTCATAAAGGTTGAAAAAAAAAAACTGTTCTAATTTATACCACTAATCATTTTATATTTATCATTAAATTGAATTTAACATCATTTTTCATTCCTTTCCCTTATCATATATTTCTTAAATATTGAGTAAAAATGTCCTTTTTATTACTCTGAATTTTTGTGACTTTTTGGCGGCATAAATAAATTTTACATGCGTATGCGTCATATTGTATATTAGAGATGAAATTCCATTGTTTCTAAGTGTGTGTTTTTAGCATATATTTTTTTTTAATTTTCTTTAAGGAAAATCCTTATTATATAAACTTTTTTTTTTTAATTAAAAGTAGTTGAATTCTTCATTAAAACGATTTAAGTACTTTCTACATGTTTTTTAGAAAAATTCAAAACCTTTTTTTTTTAACTAAAATTTTTAAATCACTTTTAATTAATTGAAAACGGTATTCAAATATTAACCAAACACTACTATTAAGAAGAAAAAAAAACACAATTTTTTCCATCAAATAAGCCGTTTAAAGGTTATACAAAATACACATTAAGTATACAGATTATATCCTTTTTTTTTGTAGTCTACCTAGCTCGATCTATAGGACAAAGATGCAAATTTCTTTAAGAATTAATTATGATACATAAACTTATCAAGTTGCATCAATTTTCACCATAAACTTTCAATTTCGTCAAATTGGACCCTTGACTTAGATAGGTGTTGCAAGTTTAATCTTCTATTCAATTTTTACTAATTCACTCATTAATTTTAACAGAAAGAAATATGAAATTTTTCGTAAATTCACTAATTTTGGTAAAATAAAACATTACACAAAATTAAGTTTTATTGATGCACAAAATTGAATAATTTTGCCAAAACTCATAAATTTCAGCACAAAAATTAGCTCTATTATGGTTTAATTTTTTTTTTTTCTGTGTAATTCTATCTATTTTGTTTCTCATATATGTTTTATAATCATTGAACGCATATGAGAATACTTTTATTAACGATATTTCAAGTTTAAGGTTAAGACTGCAATACTTACCTAAATTTGAGATTTAATTTGATGAAATTGAAAGTTTAGGGTCAAAATTGATACAACCTGACAATGTTAGGGGTCAAAATTGATTTGTTTTTTCTTTTTTTAATCGAAGACATATTTTTCTCACTTCATTTTAGATTTTTGAAGTAAAATAATATAGACTTGATTTGAGCATAATTCAGTTGACCAAGAGTATTAGTAATATATTTTCAATTTAAATCTCCACCCACTATTAAAATTCTTAATATTTTCAAAAAATAGATGGAGTTTTCTTTTTCTCTTTAGTATAAATTACCATTCAATCTGATCTTGCAGTAATTGAAATAGTATAATCTAATATGATACTGAACCACATATATTTTACAAGAAATGTTGATATTTTGAAAAACATTGAAGTTTTTTTTTTTTTTTAATACTATTTAATTTGTTAATAAATTATTTAAAACTTTATTTCATAACATTGCTTGATTTTCAATTTTTAAAATTTATATTTTTATTTTATGATCTACTTCATTGATAACACTCATAAAATTCTAGGCAAATTTCAAAAACTAAAAAAAGAAGGTAACATCTTTATATATGAACTTTACTTTGACCTTAAACTTCCATATTTATTACATTTTGATATTATATTTTCAAAAGCTCAATTTTAGCCCTTTAAAATTTCGCACAAAAATTCATGTTTTGGTCTTCCCCATTACTATTAAATTAAATAAAAATCTTACATAAAATCACATACACATATTTTAAACAATATAACATATATCAACTCTAATATGGGTTTGGAAATTGAGTAATATGAAAATTTTGTTTGTGTGATAATAATAAAAAAATAAAATTAAAAAAAATGCAATGACCAAACGGAACCAGTATGGAACGTACGTCTCTTATGACTAAAAAAATAATTTTTGTTGTATTATTATTTATATTTGATAGTACAAAAGAGAAATGAAAAGGGGAAATAATTGTAACAGAATATCCATGGTGCTAAGTTTTGGCTGTAAAAGGGTTGGAAAAAAAAAAGTGTAATGAAATAAAAATGGGTTTGCAGAAAGGGGCATATATTCTCCAACTTTTTTATGAGCCAAAGCATGTGGGGTTTCTGTAGCCTCTTCCTTTTTTTTTGGGACTCAAATGGGATTATCAAATTTGAGAAGAATAAATTAACCCCTCCCCCACCTTATCTTTCTTCCTCCAATGTTTCAACATAATTTAAATAAAAAATCCAACTTCTTATCCTCAAGGCATTATTTCCACACCCAAATTGCTCTATTAAAATATTATTAATTTCTCATACTTAATGTTATTTTTTTGGGTGAAGTTACAAATTTGCTCCTTATTTTAAAATTTTCAATTTAGTCCCTATTTTTTTTTAGCTTTGCTTCAGTTTGATCCTTATGATTTTTAAAAGTTTAAATTTAGTCCTTCTTATTTGAGCTTATTTTTTATTTAGTTCCATCTTTAGTTTGGTTAAATCTCCCAAATCATCTATAAAATTGTATTTTACCCATTTAGAAAACACAAATATTTTCTTTTATTTTTTATTGTGCTCTAAATCCTAATACAATAAACTAACACGTAGTTAGCTAAATAAAAAATTTGTTAAGTGAAGAAAATATCGATATAACTAAGGTAGGGACGATTTTTAATTCGAAGTTTGAAGAAACCAATAGGGATTCAATTGAAAATTTTGAAACCACAAGAACCAAATTGATACCGAATCCAAACCACCTAAAGATCAAATTGAAGTTAAACTTAAACTACAAAGACTAAGTTAAAAATTTATAAGGACCAATTTCAAATAAAAATTTATAATTTAACCTTTTTTTTTTAAAAGTAAAGAGAGAAATTAATTTAGGTGAGGAAGGATTAATTGGGTTCTTTTCTATTCTATTAATTGATGGAAAATGAATTCATAAAAATAAGATTATTTAAATCTGATTTAAATGGCAATGGTTGTAAAGTTTCCTAATGTTTTTATTAAAAAAATAAACCAAAAAGTTCCATATATATATTAAAATGGAAAACATCTTAAAAGGAAGAATTTTCTTATATGATAGAAATGAGTGAGGGGTTTTGTTGAATAGTTAAAAAGAACTGCAAATGGCTTGCCTTAATTGCAATAAGAGAGCTATTTTGATGAACTCAAAAAAAAGAAAAAAAATAGCATAAGAGAAATAGAGCGGGGAAATTATTTTGAAAAGTACTATACACTCACAAGGGCCAGTATGAAATCCAGTCTTTATTACTCTTCAGGGTGGGTCACATCACTATAATCCAGTCTTTTTTCTATTTTTAATTTTATTTATTTATTTTTATTGTTATTTTTGAAAAAGAGAAAGTTGAGAGATCATTTACCAACAATCAGAAGAATGAGATATAATAAATGGCTTATTTTGACCCTAATTTAATGTGTTTTGTGCTTGAGACCACCCCAATCATCAAATTCAACATTTAAATTCTTTAGATTGTAAGTGTCAAATCGAGTACAACTGGTTAAAGACATATTTCCATGATTAAGAGATTATGAGTTCGAATCTTTCTACTCTTACATGACGTTGAACTAAAAAAAAACAGTTGTAAGTCTTTAGAATTACCAAAGATTAATGAGACTATTATTCATATACAATGTGTATATTTAGTTTAGTAAATTGGATGCACATGCATGGGCGGATCCAAAAATTTATGCTAGGAGCACAAATTGAATATAAAATATTAAAATTATGTAATATTAAAGACCATTTGTATGTACAATTTTTTGTTTATATTTTTTGAAATGTTAGTTGAAAAGTTGAAATATTGTAGAGATAAATTTTTTTAAAGAGAAGTTAGAGAAAAAATAATGAATAAGAGTTAAAAGTGAGAGATATATTAGATAAAATATATTAATAAAAGATAGAAGAGTTATAAATGTTGGAAAAAATAAGAGAAATTTTAAAGAACAAAAAAAGTTGAAAATAGAATATTTGTTAAACAAAAATAGATTTTTAGAAAGAGAAAAAAAGTTACGGTGAGAGAAGATTTAAAGAGATGTGGCAAAAAGAGCATGTGACCAACATGGTAGGAGGGACACATTAAACTTTTTGGGCCAAAAATATATTAAAAATATTACCAGCCTTCAATAGATTATAGGGTTAAACCAAAAAAAAGAAAAAATCGAGGGGGGCACGTGCCCCTGGTCCCAACTTGAATCCGCCCCTATGCACATGTTAGGTTTATTATAATAATATATTATGACTTCTTTTTTTACTTTTTGTGACCTCAATTAATTATAGGATGGGTAATTATTCTATCGATCTTTTAGAATGATAATAAATAATTTATCGTCTTAAACTATGCTTGAATTAGTAATCGTTATCACTAATCCATTACTTATATAACTAAAAATAATATTACTCAATAAATTTGTTTCTTATTGGAGTAACTTTTCCAAATTGCTTCGCCCAACAACCGACTTCCACCAATTCCATTCACATCCCATTTTGACACAGAGCTATACCTACACCATTTAAAAAGATTATTTAGGGCTTCTTTTTCTTCTATATTAAAGGTCTCTGTTGGGCAACAATTTTTGGTCCCAAACAACGGGAAGAAAATCTAAATTGCAAAATTGTGTAAAATATTTGTGGGTGAGAATAGAACTATCCGTTTGTAAAATTGTAAATATTATGAAGTAAAAGACAATCCGAGAAACAAACATACCCTTCGTGCCAATATTTTGCTTTTCTCTAATTCATTCAACTCATATATTATTTTTTATATTCATACATTTTCTTTACTAAAACCGAGAAGAGACAGAGACACAGAGAGAAATATATGGAGGGTTTTAGTTTATTTTGTGTATATATATATATATATGGAGGAATCTGAAAAGGCCTGGGAAACTGTGGCCTTTTTGCTTTGGTTCAAGACAGAATATTCTGTGCCCACCAAAGTTCAACAGCAAAACTCCAAAACATTTATACTAAACAAAACTTACACCCCAAAAACATCATTACTATATGATTAAGGATATTTGGAATAATATTTTGCAGCATACGAGAGTCAGCCACACCACTTCTCTTACTCCCAAATATTCACTTCCTCTCTATCTTCTTTCTTCCAGATTAGGACTTCACAAGGAGTTTTTTTTTTTTTTGTTTTTTGGGTATAGGGTAATAAAAGTGGACAATTTTAGGCTTTGCAAAAAAGAAAAGGAAAAAAAAAAAAAAAGGGGGAAGTGGGGTTGTAGATCTGGGTGGCTCTAGTCGATATATTTATCGACAAAAACATGATCATACTTTTAATTTTGGGTCGGATTTTATTCCTTTTATTGTCTGTGTTCGTCGTTGGTGTTGGATTTTAGCTTAGGGTTTGACAGATGGGCACGTGCAGTACAGCCATATCAACATGTTTATTCCATCTTTCTCTGGGGAAATGGCTTTTTTCTTCAGACTTTGACTCCGTTGGTATCAAAGTTATTGAACAAAGATATAATTGTTTGAACCAAAATTATAAAAATGGGGGGTTGAAACGACTGATCCATGAATATACAACATGAACATTTATTATTATTATTATTATTATTATTATTATTATTTTACCCCTTTTTACAAAAGAAAAATTAAAGCACCACCGTCCACCACTTTGCTTTTTCATTACTTAGTATGGTTAGATTTTGAGCTATAATATACACTAATGGTCCTCTCTATTTGGTTTAATTTTTTAACAAGAAGTGACAACGTTATTGTAGTATTAAATTGGCCAATAACACTACATATACCTTTACCCAATACGGTCTTATATACTTATTATTATTATTATTATTTATATTCGTAAGTGTGATACCGTGACTTGAACACATCCTCTTGAAGATAGCTAGGCCAATCTAGTCCTTTTTTTAGTTCAATAATATATGGGATCAAGATTCGAATCTCTAATCTTTTGGTCATTGATACATGTTTTAACCAATTGAGTTAATGCTCAGGTTTGGCCTAGGGTATTTAACGTCTTACATAGTTATTGAATTCTTTGTTTTTTTTTTTAATTCAAATAATGACTATTTTTATAATCTTCCTTTTTTTTTTTTTATAGTGCTGATATATATTTTGTGATCAAAATAGATATTAATGTGAGACGACTTTGGTCGCACTCCCAACAAGATGGTAATTTTTTTTACTTTTCCTTCTACATCCTTATATAAGTAGGGCTACTTCTTAAACAGATGCACTTTAACAATTATTTGGATTGGAATTCTTTTTGTATATAGTTATTCAGACATTTAATTCTATCTACCGAGGGAAAGGTAAAAGGCTGTGTAGGTTTTGTTGTAAGGATTGAAGGCAACCGTGCGTGTGACTGTGACCAACTGACTGAGGGTTAAAAATTTGGAAAGATTATATATTCATATATATATATATATTGTTAGTGGATGGAGGTTGGAATGGACAAATAAGAAATAAAGAGACAAGCAAATTATGGGATAATCATTCCATATGGAAAAAAGGCAAGGTGACTAACTTTTTCTTATCCAACATCATCCTATGTGTCATCTTCCACATTTCCTTCTCCTTCCCCAAAATCCTTTGCTTTTCTTTTTCTCAGCAGGCCCATTTTATTTACTTCTTCCATTTCTCCAAAAACTTACAGTCTGGAGAGAGAGAGAGATAAAGATCAAATCTTGCATATATTTTCTTGGAATTTCTCACCATATATAATATATCTGTGTTACTTACTTTCTTGGGTAGCTCTACTTTTTCTGGGAGATTTCTTAGAGATTGAGTCAAACTGGGTGAAGAAGTGGCTGGAAGATCCCAACACCAAGGCGCTTTGGAATGATGGAGAAAATGGGTACTGATGAAGAATTTTCAAATTGCTTCCTCCAAATCCCAGTCGTCCCTGGATCCAACCCTTCTCTTGTCAAGAAGAAGAGAAACCTCCCCGGAACCCCAGGTCAATTTTCTTTTTCATAATTTTTACATATTTTCAATTTTTGTATACTGTAGATTGAAAAAAAATGATTCAACGCAGCGGTCTCATTTTCAGCTCTTAGATGGAGCGTCAGAGGGAGAATCGAGTTATGATTTTTAGTTTCACTCCCGTACCATTGATCCTGCATCTCAACAATATAAAATTGTCAGTTACATTATTTTTGTTTTGGTCTTATGTTGAATAATTTTTCGCTTATACACGACAGATCCAGAAGCGGAAGTGATAGCGTTGTCGCCGAAGACACTGATGGCGACGAACAGATTCGTGTGCGAAATATGTGGGAAGGGGTTTCAAAGAGACCAAAACCTGCAGCTGCACAGGCGAGGGCATAATCTTCCATGGAAACTGAAGCAAAGAAGCAGTAAAGAGCCAAAGAAGCGAGTGTATGTATGTCCTGAGAAGAGTTGCGTGCATCACCATCCCTCGAGGGCCTTGGGAGACCTCACAGGGATAAAGAAGCACTTTTGTAGAAAGCATGGAGAGAAGAAGTGGAAGTGCGAGAAATGCTCCAAGAGATACGCTGTGCAGTCTGATTGGAAAGCACACTCCAAAACTTGTGGCACTCGAGAGTACAAATGTGACTGCGGGACTCTATTTTCGAGGTATAACCATCATTTTGCTCTCTTCCTTTTACCTTTGGTTTTAAGCTTTTATTCCCTTATCTCATGAGATCAAAACAAAAATATTGGATCTCAAAGATGCAGTAGGCTTTGTCGTTCGATCAGTCAAGAATTGGAAAGGAGATTATTATTTCCTTGTTTCTTAAATGGAACTATAATATATATTGCCCTGCCGATGCAATTATCTATATCATATTAGGCCTAATATCATAGAAAACATAACCCTTAATTTCTTTTACTATTTTTTCTCTCTCTAGAGTTTGCCTTAGTGTTTATTTGTTATCATTTTTTAATTTCAGATTTGAGATTAGGATGAGTTGTTTTTTTTTTAACTATTCAACATTATGATATATATGTAATTATTTGGTTTGAATTTTATAGCTTTGGTATGTTAAATTTAGGAAAGTTTTGAAACCATGTGAATTTCTAGAGGAGGAAAAAATAGAGAAAAAATGTAATCTACCTAATCAGTACATATCATAATTAGAATAGGAAACAAATCTGGTTCGATAAACTAAAATAGGAACCAAAGTAATTCGAATAGCATAAACCTAGACAAATTCTAATTATCTAATAATATAATCTATCATAGTATTTTGTTTTAGACGATCATCCACCTATATCATTGTTACGTTGTATTAAAAAAATACATATAGTGATTGATGGTAAAGTTGGAAAGGTTTTAATGAAATTGGTTGGTAAAATTACACAAGCAGGAGAGATAGCTTCATAACTCACAGGGCGTTCTGCGATGCATTGGCGGAAGAAACAGCTAGAGTTAACGCAGCCACAACTATAAGAAACGCCATGGCCAATTACAATTACAATTACAATTATAATTTCATGGCCGGAGCCGGAGGCACCGAAGAAGCGCCATTCATGCGGCCCCTACAAAATTATTTCCCTCCAATTTTGAAGCCGATGATCGCAGTGAATGAAGAAGGAACCACAATATTGAACAACAACAACAACCAACAACAACAAACGAGGAGTTCAGGTTTAATGTACTGTGATTATTATAATCTGAATTGGGTTAATAAGATTAATGGTGACGATAATCAAGAATTAAGAAGCAGTTGCAGTAGAGGTCATGTAAAAGAGTACTCAGATGATAAAAATCAGGAATTGATGGGTGGTGTTTCTTCACTGTACAGCCACGGCCACAGCCACCAATTAGATTTACAGAAAGTGAATTATGATGAAACAACAACCCAGACGGCAAATATGTCAGCCACTGCTTTGTTGCAAAAAGCTGCCCAAATTGGGGCTACTTCCACTTCCCACGCCTCACTACTCGCCCAACTCCAAGAGGGTACTACCGTAATTCCCAATGGGTCGTCGTCTGGATTATTTTCTACTGCAAACCCAATTATGGGCAGTGCCGTTGTTGTAAATAATGATTTGGTGGAGATCAATGTGGACATGCACACTGCAAAACGCCGTCGTACGCACAACAGTGATATTGGAAGTGGAATTAGTGGAACCACAAGAGGAGGGCAAACAAGGGATTTTCTTGGAGTTGGGGTCCACCCCATTTGCCACGCCTCATCAATCAACGGATGGATTTAGACACTTACTTTCTTTTACCATATGATCATATGTCACAATATTAATTATGTATCCCAATTTTAATGTATTCTATATTTTTCCATTTTTCTTTACGCAAACAAATGTTGCCAGTCATCAAAAGATGGGAGTGAGAATGAGATGAATTCAAGTATCTCACGAACTTTGAAGACATGATGATGATCCAAAGTTGAGAGCATCTTCAATCAATATGTTCAATTTTTCATGGGAACTAAAAGCTTTCTATTTTTTTAAAAGGGGTGCAACACGAGAACTTTCCAAGTGATCACCCACTCTAATACTATTCACGCCCAAACACGCATAGCATTAGTACTGGTATGATCTCACCCGGAGGCTACAAGCTTTCTATGAATTTAAAATAATGCGGGGAAGGAATTAATGAGCCTGCATATTCACTTGAGTACCAGAAAGCTTGTCCCTTTTAAAATGGTGGCCTTTTGCGTTTTGATAAAAGAGAAGGTGGGTCAAAGTTGGGGGCCAGGGTCCCCTTTTGGACTCCATTATTGCAATTTTTGATATCTGTACTCTTGGTTGTTGTCATGTCAAACATGGACCCAACAAAAGAGAGCCAAAAAGCGGCTTCATTCAAGCACAAAGCACATATATAAAACCTTATTTATTTATTCAAAACTAATATTAATGCTACTTTTCTTTCGACCAACCACATATTATTATTGTTCAATTTATCATTTGTCTTCTACGTTTCATGATTTTCCATTATCTTCAACATGATCATCATTCGTTTATTTAAATTGTTTTTTTTGGTCAATAGAATTTGGCTTAAAGTTTCGAATAATATACTTTTAACATGGTGGAAAATAAAACAAAAAAAGTTCCTATCTTTCCTTACAAAGTAAAATTATTAGGAAAAGAGACATTCGTGTTTTAATTTTGCTGTATCTAATCCAATGATAAACTTTACCTTTACCCAAGACACCATTTACAGAAAAACTTAAATGCTTTTGTGATTGGAAGAATTTTAGGGTTACTTTGGCGTTGTTCTATAAAGGGCTCAATTTTGCATTGAGTGCAATATTAATTAGCATATACTTTGACATTGTTAATTAACGCTTTTGATCTTCTTGCCTTACCAGTTTGTTGATTTAGAGCTAGCTTTTGCAAATTGAATAATGCTTAAAACTATATGCTTTCTTCTTGCTCCTATTTCATTCTTATATTTTATAAAGAAATTCAATTTCCTTTTCATACTTTAGTTTACTAATACCAAATTGATGTGATATTAAATGTGTACGATATTAAAGTAATGCGGACGTGGATAATAAGTATCGAATACTTATTAATGAAAAAAAGCTAATGAAGTTGATAAATGAAAATAAATAGACAAAATTAAAAGTTTTAAAATGAGAAGTTGACTGAACGATAAGATTCATGAAAGTTTTGAAGTGATTTAGTAAAGACTTTGAAAGTTCTCTAATTTGGAGAAATATTTTAAAATTCCAT
The DNA here is from genome assembly GCA_026257165.2 of Telfairia occidentalis. Classification (NCBI taxonomy): domain Eukaryota; kingdom Viridiplantae; phylum Streptophyta; class Magnoliopsida; order Cucurbitales; family Cucurbitaceae; genus Telfairia; species Telfairia occidentalis. The sequence continues at coordinate 4,700,828 of JAOANK020000013.1, forward strand.
TTATTTGCTTCAAGCAAAATCAGCTAAGTCGCGTGGTTAGTATTTGCTTGTAATCTCCTTTTTTCCACCTTTTGGGTTTTATTTGAATATAATGACCAGTGAACGTTTGGTATTTGATAAAATAGTGTCTTTTATACTGTAATCAGCTAAGGTGTTAGTGTCAAAAAAGACAACTATCTTTAGGGTTAAATTCCAAGTTTACTCCATGAACTTTGGAACTTGCGTTTAATAGGTTTCTGAACTATAAAGAAATGTCAAAATTTGTGTTTGAACTTTAAATTTTATGCCCAATAAATTTCTAAACTTTCAATTTGTGTCCAACAAATCTTTCAACTTTCCATTTTGAATATAATAGATTTTTTACTTAATCGAAATATTTTAATATTTGTGAACTTATTAAACATAAAATCCAAAGTTTAAGGTCTCATTAGACACAAAATTAAAATTTATGTTTAAGAAATCTATTATTTTGAATATGTTAGAGATTTATTAAACACAAAATTAAAATTTCAAATCTTTATTAGACACTAGCTAGAAACACTTGCGATGCACGTGGAAACATGGAGTTTCAATTATCGGGTAGTTTTAATCTAAAGTAAAAAAATAAGAATTTTTTTTATAATTGAGATTGATATGCAATATACTCACAAACTGACAAAAAAAGGGGATTGATTTGAAGGAAATATTATTGTTTACATTATTCACTTGATTGTAAAGATAAAAAAATTAATATAATCATGAACTTTGCTAATAATTATTTTTTAAAATATACTACACTATTTAATAAAATTGTATTATTCGATAACAATTAAAATTAAAATATTATAAGAAAAAAATATAATGAGTAATATAAAAGATTATAATGATTAGTTGTGATTTTATATGAAATGGCAGATTTGTCCATATAGACACTTTAACTCGAACAGTTGCGTCTCATAGAAGTTTGAAGAGAAAAATGAATATATATTATAAAAAGAATTTTTAAATACCCAAACGTTAGAGATGATTTTGTGTGAAATGATATGTCTGTTTGTACAGACATCTCGAACCAAATAATTGTGCTAGAGGTGACTTTGTATGAAAAGACATGCCTATTTATCTGTAGAGACACATCTCAACGGACATATCGACCAAAACAGATTGATTTCGTTAGAGATGACTTTGTGTTAAAGGACGTGTCTATGGAGACACATTTCAATGGTCACATCAACTTAAATAGTCGTATTTCGTAAGAATTTGAAGGCCAAAATAGATATATAATAAAAAGTTGAGGGCAAAATTGGAAGGTAAAAATTTTCTTCCATGCCTCCTTTTAATATAGTATAGATTTGTAAAATCCATAGTCCTATGATTAAAAAAAAGTATTTCTTTTTTCAAAATTAGCAGTGTTTAATTAAAATTTCGAATGGTGCTTTTAATTAATTAAAAATGTTTTTAAAATTTTTTTTAATAATAAGAAATGATTTGAAAATGTTTGATAACAATAAAATACATTTAAAGCTTTTTAAAATTAAGTATTTAATTAATTTTTTTTTTAAAAAATGTTTATATAATAAATATTTTACTTAAAAATATTTTTTTAAAAGTTATACCAAACATGCACTAAATCACGTATTAACTCATAGTTAAAATTTAAGAAGCTAAACTATTTAACCAAAAAGTAACATTTTAAAAAATAATTTACTTCAAAATTTTATCTCTTGGGTTAAGGCCCATCTGAAGAAACCAACCAAATCCCTTGTACCAATCAAAAGCCCAAAGCCCAAAGCCCAACTCGGTGGTATGAGAAGCCCATTGGAACCAAAAGGCCGTACCATAACCATCAGACAACCAGAGTGAGGGCTTTAGCTTCGCTGTTTGTGGTTGTGGTGGTTCCGATACCGATATCGATTCCGATTCCGACATGAAGTTCACAGACTCTCCGGTTATAGAGCTTCCGGTGGGGGGCGCCGTCGTCTCCCTCCAGCAGGACAACGGTTCAATGCACGTCGGCACCTCCGTCTGGCCCTGTTCTCTTGTTCTTGTCAAATTCGTCGATCGATGGGCCTCAAATTCAATTTCCCCCACCCCTAACCCTTATTCCTCTCTCCTCGATTTCCGAGGCAAGCGCGCTATCGAGATCGGCTGCGGCTGCGGCGCAGCCGGAATGGGCCTCTACCTCCTTGGCCTCACCGATATTCTTCTCACCGATATATCTCCGGTCATGCCGGCACTCAAACACAACATCAAACGGAACAAGCCCGTTCTTAAGAAAGCCCTAAAGCACTCTGTTCTTTACTGGAATAACCCCGCCCAAATTAGCGCCCTTAATCCGCCGTTTGATATAGTGGTTGCTACCGATGTCGTTTACATTGAGGAAACTGTTGGCCCGCTTATTTCTACCATGGATGCGCTGATTGGGGACAGGGGCATCGTTTTGTTGGGATACCAATTGAGGTCCCCGGAAGCGGATAAGCTCTTTTGGGAAATGTGCGATAGGGTTTTTCAAATTGACAAAATCCCACACGAAGATTTGCACCCGGACTATGCCTACGAGGAGACTGATGTTTATATACTGAGGAAGAAGGAGGAGGAGACGGCATGATAGTTTGGGTAAAGTTTTTCTGTTACATTGATAATTTTATAGCTAATAGCTAATGTGTCCTTGTTGTCCCCTTTGGTATACGACGACATTGTTTGATTCTGGAGTTGAACGTGCAAGTGTTATGTGATTTCCTTGCTGTAATTCGTCTTCTGAAGCTGAATTGCTACAAATCATAAGTTGAAAGATGAATGGTTTTGTATTGGCCATTTAATATTGGGCCTCAACTATTTATAATGATATCAAAGTCTCTTGCTGTCCGTGTGTTCGCATGTTCATCTGTTCACCACAATTGAACTTGCCAGGAAAATTTAGACTGACAGTTTGGTTTCGCTAGATAACTGTGGGATCCGATTTCAGGGAAGTTCAATTATGATCCAGTGTTGGCTAGTTCTGTGTGGCAGGGTTCTGACATTAAATCATTGATGCGAGAGATTACTTGTTTACTTGAAGATTGTGAATCAACTGGGAAGTCAACAACAATGTGGTACGGTCGTTCTTGGTTGCATAATCATCTTGAGGATCTCTGTCTTGTGTGTCATCTTGGTGGCAGGCCAAGCATCAGGAACGAGATTGCCATCAGGAAACTTTACTTTGTGATGGATGGTTAAATTGCCGATATTACTAGTTCTCCATCACATTTTTGAGAGATTTTAAGTTGTTCTGTTTATAAAATCTGCTTAAAATGGAAATCACCAATTGTTTGCTAGTGTTATTATACACTGATTTCTACTGCTTGGAGTTCGTGTTTTCAGTTCCCTGGAGGTTTCCTAAAAGAACCTAAAACCTCCGGATAAAAATTTAGTGGCGATCAACTTGATTTTACTGGATGATGGTTAACCCTTCCTCGTGCCTGAATAGAGTTTATAAAATCAGTTAAATCATGTCAACTATATACAAATGCTTATTGTCAGAATTCTATTTAACACGGTTAAAAAAAAAAAAAAAACCATTTTTTGACCTCTGTTTAAAAGACCCACTTGGAGATTGAAGAGAATCATCTCTCTCTCTCTCTCTATCTGTTGAAGCAAATCTTCAACGGAGTGAAAAATTGACGATATTACCCTTTTTTTTTTCTCAAATCTCTCTCTCGGCATTTTTTTTTTCAATCCTTTATTTGGAATTAGAGGAATATGGAAATGAATATAGCGTCAAGCGTCAATATAAGCCGATTGATTTCAATTTCTATAAGCAAAAGCAACGCCTCTTTCAACATTAGCTGCCAATAAACTCAGGTTGAAAGCAAAGTACGACCTTTCTACACGTGTGCATGACAAGGAAAGATTTTGTTGTGGATCACAGATTCTAATGGTTTTTAATTTTTCAGCGCAAAAACAAAAAAAAGTTCTTACAAGAAGCACCTCTCTACAGTTCTCTTGTTAGATGCCATGTCGGTGACAAATCCCTTGAATTTTACACTTGGTAGAAATTAACACTACTCCATGTTATTTAATATTCCTCTCTTCCTTTCCCTGATCAATTCTTAAATATACTGATCATACTTATTCATCCATCTGTATTCACAGTTCTCTTTCTCCAATTTATTCATACAAAATAATAATTAACAATAGTCAGGAAATAACAGAGGACCCACCGCCATGGACTGTAAATGGGGGAATCAAATGAGGATTATTGCTTGGCGATCTATTTGGATCGCTGGGCTGAAAAGATATGAAAGAAGGGTTATAGAAATCAACTAGTGGGTTAGGATTATTGGTGGTGCAATTAGAACCATGAGGGCCATTATTAGTATTCTTTTGTCCCCTAAACTTGACAGAAATGGAGTCCCTTGGCAGTGGCAGTGGCATTGGCAGTGAGTTGTTAGAACATTGCCTGGGCTGTGTTTGGTAGAAAACTTTTGAAACCACAATCTCCCCATCTTTCTCTTCCTCGCTGTGCCCCAAATGGTATTGATGCATAATCCAATTCGTCTTCTCAGGCTTTCTTTGCTTCCCATAATTGGTGTACAGGACGAGTATTTTCTTGTAACCTTTCACTCTCCCGGCGACGACAACCGGCCTCGTCTTTCCAGTTTTGTGCCACCGGGTCTCGCCCTCGCCCTCCTCAGCGTCGTCGGCGTGAACTTTTCTTCTTTTTCTTGTTCCTGTTGTGTAGGCCTTCGATGGCCGGTGGAAGAAGTGCCGGACCAGACCATCTTTTCTCACTCCTGCATGCGTTAATATATATTGAAGTGGAACTCTCCAACCAATTAATGGGAATATATCATGCATTCTTGTGAAATAAAACATAGTTGAACTGGTTAAAGTTTAACTAAAAAAAAAAATATATATATATATATATATCATATGCTTCTGATTGATGGGACATTGAGTGTTTTGCGCTGTGGGTTTTTTTTTAAAAGGAAAATGGGAGGGGATATTTCACAGTTCTTTTTTATGAAGTTAGCTGAAGGGTTTGTTTTCATGGAAAAACAGTACACTGAATTCTATACGCCACCTTCTGGTTTATTACCGGTGGATTAATATCCCAAAATTTGTCGAAATAGTCGTATCTCAATTTGCCCACAATAAAATATTAAGCTAAATTATACAAATTTCTTCCATTTCAAATTTGTCCTTTAAAGTTTGAATTATATCAGTCACTCTAGATGAAAGGGGGATCTCGAAGTTCGTGAAGATATGTTGCTAGGTTTTATTTTTCTGTTTTTGATGCCAAACCTAAACCTATGCTAATTAAAATCTCTATAATTTAGTAGATTATTATGTATGTAACATTAATTTTTGTCATATATATAAACCCACTTAGCTCAATGGTTAGAGTATCACATTGATAATGTAATCGTCAACGCTCAGTTTTGATTGTTGAATTTTCTTTATTGATTTTTCACATTATTGATATATGAAAAATTAAAGAAATAGAATTTTTAATTTGTTTTTTTAAGAAGAAAAACAAAAGCCATCCATGAACAGTTTTTATTAAAAGAAATTGAAGATTAAATTAAAAATTTTAAAATAAGATAGAGACTGAAACCAACTATTTCGATCATTTTTGTATAATTTTATTAGTATCAATTTTTGTTATTTTAAAACTTCAACATTTTGGAAAAAAAATGCTAATAGAGTTTTTTTTATAATAAATAATAATATATATAAAAAATATTATTATGATTTATACTTTATTTGTTTCTTGCTATTACTTTCATATTATCCAGGTAGAAACATTTTGCGTCAAACCAAACAATTCGATTGGTTAAAATATAATCTTTTCGACCCAAAATGTCATGAAAAAAAATAGAACATATTATAGAAATTAAGTATAGCTCAACTTATTAAGATATATATTTTTATGAAAAGATCAAACATTCAAACGTCCTCAACTTAGATATTAATCACTACAGTTTAATTTGTTTGGCTGGAAAGAAATAAAAGGCGATTAGCATGCGATTAAAACAAAAATTAATTTATGGGGAAAAAAAAAGGGAATAAAATGTATGAGATGAGAGAGAGAAGTAATAAAGAAATAGACCTGGCAATTTTTGGGGATGCGTATAGCAAATGCCTTGTTCCCATTGAATTGTGGGGATGAACTCATCGATCAAAGGGTGAAGCTTCTTGCGAGCATCGTCATCATCATCATCATCACACCCAACTTTCCCCTCCAAATGTTCGAGAAGCTCTTGATCCGTCGGGTCAAATTTCACACCCGGAGGCAGTCCCGGCAAACTCTCAATTCCACTTCCACCCCCCTATTTATACATTATTACATTTCACATTATTACAAATTAAAAATAACCCCCCTATTTATCTATATATATATGAATATTAAAACAGAGACGGCCACAATCAAAGGAAAAAAAAAAAAACCTTTTCCCGGCAATGGATTTGGTGGCCGCAAGAAGGACAAGTTTGGATTTTGGAGTCTTCAGGGGTGGAAGAGTTAATCCTACTTTCTCGATCCGTCATTTCCCCGATCCACATTATTCCACCACCATAATATGGCACCTTAATAAACTCCACCCTTTCTTCTTAGGACTTGTGTATTGCATGGTGAGAGAGAGAGAGAGAGAGATCATAAGGGGTTGAAGATATAGAAATTATGGGGGGTCAAGTTGGAAATTAAAGTAATGAATTTTAAAGACTAAAAAAAAAGAAGGGGGGGGGGAGGGTTTCTTTGATCTCAAGTTTGATGGTGGTGTGGTGTATTGGTGGTGTCAGTGTGGTAATATGCTGCTCTGCTGCATATATAAGAACGCTAAGAAGAGAGCTATAGCGACTTTAATTTGACGAGATGGAAGGAATAAATGCATTTCTAGGCCCCCAGGGTGTCCCTTTTTGGAACTGAGTAAAGATAAGTCATTTCATTTGTGTAATGTTATAGGACTTAATTGGTTTATGGAATTCGATATTTTTAAAACAAACTCAGTAGAAAAGAATTGAGTGGAGATGAGGCTACCTAATGAGAGAGAGAGAGAGAGAGGGTGTTTTGTGTTTTTTTTCAGGTCTGATGTCACTGTGGAGTGTAGATAAAGCCTTGAGTTGAGTTATATATATATATATAAAGAATTAAACAAAAAATAGACAAGAATATATAATAGTGAAGAGAGAAGAGAAAAAGGAAAAAAAAAATTGAAATGTAATTCGTACGAATTAACTGGTTGGGATATATTACGAGGGACGATATATTGTAGAGAGTTTAAATTTTGTGAAATTATAGTGGTCCGTTTGGAACCGCCAACGAACCAACTACTCCACCACATCTCACATACACAGAAATTAAACCAACACCGAACGCGACAGTATTTTTGTAAAATTGTAAATAAGCACATAACGTTCAAGCAACGATACACTTTTCAACTTCCTATCTACTCACGATTTTGATAGATTTTTAAACCCTATTCCCTCCTTTCCTTTCTTTTAATTTCCATTCCATGCCTCCTCAATTTAATTAACACACCCACCTCTATCCCATTTCTCTGCTCAAAATTCTCTTCTTTTACATCAAATTAACCATATATGCTAAATTTAAGGTTATCATGCTCTATAAGTTGATACGTTACTGTAAATTTAATCAAAATACTCTACCAACCTTTTTTAATTTCTTTTTACTTTTTCCTTCCTTTCTTTTGTTCTTCAAAATTAAGAAAGTTGTCCCCTCTTTAGCTTAGACTAAAAAGTCCATATATACTTTTTTTTAGTTCAACAACGTGTAAAGATGAAGATTCAAACCCACAACTTTTTAGTCGATGAGATATATTTTAACTAATTAAGTTATGTTCGGTTTGACAGTATACAAAATGTTAAATCTTTGAAATTGTCTTTTATATATATATATATAACACCAATGAAAATTTAGATATACTATCTTGATTACAAATGTGAGGTAATAATAGTATGAACTTTCAATTTATAGGGTTTTTTTTTTAGGAATATGTCTCCTTGATAAGGTTGCGTATTTCTTGTTTTTTAGTTTAGAAAATCGTTGCAAAAATTATTTGCAATTTTTAAGAAAAGAATATCGGTTTCTTGTTTCAATGAAGAAAGTGCTATCTGATCCTATCTTTTTTTTTTTCAGTACATCATTTTTTTACTTATAAAATACATTAATAAATATCATTATAGCATAGTATGTAAGTGACTTCTATATTTAGCATGTCTTAAAAAAACAAAAAGAAAATTAGACTTATTATTATTATTATTTAATTCAATACAGAGATGGGAATTCAAATTTTTGGACTTT
>JAOANK020000013.1:4783372-4795670 GCA_026257165.2 Telfairia occidentalis
ATTATACATTCTGTACAATAAAATAAATTGCCACATTTGAAATTCCTTGGCAGAAAAAGAAAATATTTGGAAGAACAATATTCGTATGTTTCTATCTACTGATGATTACGAATCTGACAGTTAATTATCTTATTTTTAAAAATAAAAAATTTTATGTATTTCTACGTTTCTCTCTACCAGTATTTGGACAAGTATTTTTGTATTCGAAATGGGTCGAATGGAAGACGCAGAAATAGAGCAGACTGTTATAAGGTTGTTGAGGGTATTATAGACATTACACAGGTGGTGATTTTTGGTGATGCAAATATGGAAATCCCGAAGTACGCAAAATCAAAATGAAAGGTGAACCTAACCCCATCATGTCCGTCACTCGCTGTGTCTAATTTTTCAAATAATCATTAAACTAAAAAATTTATCTTTTTCTTCAATATTCATTTCACTTTCGGTTTACAACGTTCCATTAAAAATAAAATATTAATTATAATTTCTGAATATTCTAATTCAAAATCCAAATTTTTAAAAAGTAATATTCAAAAATCCATTTGAACTCAGCACCATTTGGACTTTTCCCTTCATTTGCTTGTTCTTTTTTTGTTCGTTTGTTTGTTTTTTTTTTCTTTTTTTCTTTTTTTCTCTTCTTTTGGTATTATGATCAAATTTCGAAGCCCACCTTACAGGCTCACCCTATCCCTTCGCTTTGGTTCCATTTGATCTTAGCTTTAATTTCCCCTAAAAGTCCCGAATTTTCTGTGCCCTTGCAACGGCTCAACCCTCCATTTTTGTCATCCACTCCAAAAAAGAATTTTTAATCAATTTTTGTGTTATTCAATCGCGACCTTTTTTCGTCTCTGGTGTATAATCACATATAGGGGATCTCTGGTTTGTGTTTCCTGGTTTCGTTTTGTACCTAAACCTTTTTCTGGCTGTCTGCGTTTGTAAGTTTTGGAAGAATCAATTTCTTCTTATTTTTTTAATGTAAGAGCCGACTCGAGAAGGCCAAAAAATAATTTTAATTTTCTGGTTTCATTTTTTTTAAAGATATTTCGATGGGGCGGACTTGATGGCAATGGGGAGTTTTCTTCGTCCAAGTCTTGGGATGCCCATCTGATGAAAATCAGGTACGCAGCCTTCTCAAGCTCCAAAATAGACCATTTCATGGTTTGAAGCTGGTGGGGTTTCTTTTTTTGACAAAACCATCCTACCCTCCTCCTCTTTCTATTAAAGAAGCGAAACCAGGACGACTACTTTTCTTGATCCGTTGGAATAACCCAAAGAAATGTATGGGACTCAAAGCAAGAGGGACATTGCTCTAGAATTGCAAGCTCAGATTCCAATTCTAAGGCCGAGCATCCACGCGAGAAGAGCAAATATTACAGTTAAGTTTCAAGATCTATATGGGTTCACAGTGGAAGGCAATGTGGACGACGTTAACGTGTTGAATGAAGTGAGGGAAAAGGTGAGGCAACAGGGTCGTGTTTGGTGGGCATTAGAGGCAAGCAAAGGCGCTAATTGGTATTTGCAACCCTCTATTTCCGAAGGGATCGCCCTCAAATCCTCGCTCAAATTATCTACCCTTGCTAATGCCATCACTTTGAAAAGGTTGATTAGGAAAGGAATTCCGCCGGTTCTTCGCCCTAAGGTTTGGTTCTCCTTATCCGGGGCCGCCAAGAAGAAATCCACCGTTCCGGATAGTTATTACAATGATTTGACTAAGGCCGTCGAAGGCAAAGTCACGCCCGCCACTAGGCAGATTGATCATGTGAGTTCTTTTCTCGATTCGTTACGATCCTTGATTTTGGATGATTAAGTACTTTTTGCAGCTACAATTCTGTTCTTCTCTTTAGAAGTTTTCATAATCCTATTGATCGATTATCATAACGATTTTGAATATTTTGATAGTATGAGTTTTCAATTCACATTGAACAGGAAAAAACAGAATTACATTTCATCTTGACCATAAGGAGCCGTGCATTTTTTGTGATTTAACTCTACACGTTTTTTTCTTCTGGGTGGCATTGGATGACAGGAAATGTATGTGAAGCTATTAATTATTTGAGTTGTTAAGGGACCTCAATTATCATCAATCTACTTAACCGGGCTAAACTTGATGAAACAATTAATGGTGCTGATGGGATCTGGAGTTAAATTTGCTCTTCACATTTACCGATAATGAGCTTGACTTTAAATGATTATAAATTGTATGTTAGTTATTTTTGTTGTTAGCTATTTATGTAATCCACAGAGTTTCTATTTATATCTTTTTCTTCAGTTATTGGTTTGTTCTTGTAAACCATAAGATGGGTGCCCACATTGTGATTTATCTTTCTTCAGTCAGAGTTTCTATTTTGGGGGTGATATTTGATGTAAGGAAAATGTATGCGATATCATCAACATTTTGATTAATTAATTGCTGGAGGTAAGATCATTGGAAAACCTTAGATGCAGATGGGATCTAGAATGTTAATTTCTCTCTTAATCTAAAAATGCTCTTTTTTATCTTGCTTTCAGTCTTTTCAACTTGTTCTCGTGTTCTTTATCTACACATTATGTAGGACTTGCCCCGTACTTTTCCTGGTCATGCTTGGCTAGACACTCCAGAGGGTCATGCTGCTCTTCGACGTGTTCTTGTTGGGTATTCCTTCCGTGACTCTGATGTTGGATATTGTCAGGTGGGTTTGTTTTTTCCTTCACTCTAACACAACCATCTGCTCAGTAAATTTTAGGACCGGTTTTTACCTGTATACTTTACGTATTAGTCTGCATAATTATGCATTCAGCATTCCACATCCTGTCTTCTCAGTATGGTTTTTCTCTACTGAAGACTATTTGCATCGGGTGATTTGACTCCCATTGTTAAACATTGCGAGGAATGAAATTGGGATTCAACTCTGTTTCTCATCAGTTGCAGTGCTCTATCCATGCTTCATTCATCGCTCTCCCTCTCTTTCTCCTTCTATTCCCTTCCTCTTCGTCCTTTTGTTTCTCTATAATATTGATTTAGAGTACAGAGATGATTTTCTAGTTTCTATTGGTAAAAGACATGGTTATCACATATTCTTGGCATTGATCTTTTTGTGGGCTGAATTGACCCATAAATTAGAACACGTGGAATTTATACAGTTTTCGTGCAGGGCTTAAACTATGTTGCTGCATTGTTATTGCTCGTGATGAAAACAGAAGAAGATGCTTTTTGGATGCTAGCTGTCCTCTTAGAAAATGTTTTAGTTAGTGACTGTTACACGACCAACTTGTCAGGATGTCATGTTGAGCAAAGGGTGTTCAAAGATTTACTTAGCAAAAAGTGTCCCAGGTGCCTAAAATTGTTTTAACATTTATTTATTGTCTAATTAGTACAAGCATTTTTATTAATTGGAAATGGAATGTAAATGCAGGATAGCTGCCCATTTGGAAGCAATGGATTTTGATGTCTCCCTAGTTGCCACTGAGTGGTTCCTATGTCTTTTCTCTAAGAGCCTGCCTTCTGAGGTTAGAAGTATGCTCTCTCCGGGTGCCCACGTTTGAATTTTTTTTTCTTTCTCTCTTTACCACAAGAAAAATAAAAAAACTAAATTTCTTTACGTATCCAGAGCCCTGCCAAAAAAATTGAACTTTACTGAAGAAAAAGAAAAATTCTAAATATTTCTGAACTCTGTGCGCTGTAGCTCTTGTGACGTGGAATGAAGGGAACTATCCAGTTTCTCACCAAATGAAACCCAAATTTGAAAGTCTTCCTTAAATCTTGTCCATCTTTTTGAACTAAATATTTCAGGGACGACTCCGCATGCATCAATGTTTGTATTAGAACACTCTTTAAACCATGTTGTAGTTGTTGAAGAGACTGAAACATATATGTGTGGATCTTTTTCACAGACGACTCTACGTGTTTGGGATGTTCTTTTCTATGAGGGAGCAAAAGTTCTGTTTCATGTGGCTTTGGCTATCTTTAAGGTACATGCGTTGAACTTGTATTCTATCATTAGTATTATTAGTGCTGTCTATTAGAAGTTAGATCAATGACCATACTTCATTTCGAGCACTTTGTAATTTCGTCTTGATCTACGATTTCAGATGAAGGAAGATGAGTTGCTTATAACCCATCATGTTGGGGATGTGATTAATATTCTTCAAAAAACTACACATTACCTATTTGATCCCGATGATCTACTGACGGTAACTGTCTTTTCTTAGCATCTTTGCAAAGTTCAATATTTCCCCTAAACTAACTAAAGCATCCAAATATTCATCTCAACATTGTTCTAGGCCATGTCTTGGCACATTCTAGTTTACTGTGATTTGAAGCGCTACGACTGCCTACTTGCGAATTTATGTTTTTAGATTGAGAAAATGTTCTTTAGAACATCATTACTGAATCGAAGATCATTTGCGTTTTTTTTTTTCTCATCTTTCCCCACAACAGTTTGAACAAAGCTTTTTCATTGTAAACTTGCAGGTAGCATATGACAAAATTGGATCAATGACGACCAACACCATATCAAAGCAAAGGAAAAAGCAAGAACCAGCAGTTATGGCTGAGCTTGATCAGAGACTGAGGCGACTAAATTCCCTCAAAGCGGATGACAAATAATATCATCCATCCCCACCTGTCAAGCTGATCAAACTGTAACATTATAGCTATTTTAATGGGGGGAAAATACATGACTTACCTGCCCCTGAGAGAGAGTAAAGTAAAAAAAAAAAAGAAAACAAGAGAGCATCTGTTTTTCCATGGTGTTTGTAGCTTTATAAAATGTAAATTACAAATATTACTACTTTATATATTGTTAATTACACTGCAAAATAGAGCATTGTGGGTTTCCCATGCTCTGTAATTTCTGTTCTGATGTTAACTGTCAATGGAATCAGATTTGATTTCCTTTCCAAGTTGTTTCACATCTCGGCTGACACTTTGCTATTTAGGGGAAACTTTTAGTGCGAGGGACAAACATGGCATAAATTTTCTAGTACAACGTGGGATTATGAAAATAAGTGAAAATGAGGGGTACAATTTCTGCAAAATGATCACATGGAGGAAAAAAGAAGGAAGATAATTGAAAACTGATTAAAAGGGAATTGAAATGGTACGGAAAATATGCCAAAGTAGATAGCAGGCCGACCGTTCCGTGTGTTTTTAGTTGTCCATTCCTAAAATCAACAGTCGTCAAAGGAAATTAGTCTCTTATTCGCTTGAAGTTGGATCGCTTTTCTGAACGTCTTTATTCTTCGACAATCCAAAGCGAGAATACAAAACGGAAGAAAAGAAGAAGAACCGAGTACTCTCTGTCTCTGGCGGCAGGAAAAATGGCAACTTTTGCGAATTACCTTAAACCCCAGAAACCACTAAAACACTTTTAATGTTTTTCGAATCTGAGCTCCGGATTCCGAAGTCTTGATTATCCAATGCCCCCAAGGCGTAATAACCCTTGGACCCTGGACCTGGACCCCGACCTCTACGGAATCGATCTCGACCCATCTGATTTTGGCTCGTCCCTTCCCCTCAAGAAGGTCCCAAACGGTGACATTTTCTCGGCGTCTCGTGCCGGAGATGTCGACCGCCTCCGCTACCTGCTCGAGTCCGGCGTCAATGTCAACGCGCGCGACCAGTGGGACTCGGTGGCTCTTTACTATGCCTGCTTGGCCGGCCATCTTGACGCTGCCAGAATGTTGCTAGAGAGCGGCGCTATATGCTCGGAGCACACCTTTGATGGTGATCGGTGCCATTATGCCGCGCTTAATTTGAAGGTTCGTAAGCTTCTGAAGGCATTTGAAGCACGACCGCCGCCGCTCGGGCCATTGCAGGCTGCGTTGCGCGAAACTTTCTTGGGGTGTGGAGCTAACAGGGTTTATTTGGAGCAGGCGGAGAGCCTTCATCAACTTTCAGGTAAAGTTCAGTTTTGGGTTCGAAGCTCTCTTGACATTATTTGTTGCTATTTCGAAAATTAGGTAATGGGACAGCTCAATTTTTCCATTTTGTGTTTGGGTTTCGCCCATTATTCAATTGGGGATGATAGTCTAATCTATGAAAGGTCCGTCTGTGCTTCCAACAATGGAGGAGTTATGGGTGCCTTTTCTCAGTATTGTGAGTTGTGGAAAACATAAAAGGTTGTCCTGCATGTTTCTTATCTGTCCTAGTTTGTAGAAAATGAACAATGAGATGGATCACTTTTCATATGTTCGTCCACTATTTGAGTTTTTGTTTATTGTTTGTCTATCAACCAACTGCAATTCGGCTCGTTCCCCCCTCTTCTTTTCTTTCTTGACGATGTTCAATGTTCATCAAACTAGGCCTTCCTTTCAACTCAGAATCCAACTATGAGTTCTTCCCTCCAGATGTTTCATTTATAGTTCAAGGGAGGCCCATTGAAGCTCACCGAGTTATCCTAAGTGCTCGATCTTCTTTCTTTAAGAGGAAGTTTGAAGCTGATTGGAAGGATCGCAAGGAAGTAAGATTCTCAAAGGAAAAGCTATCTTATCCAGCTCTATACAGTCTCATTCACTTCTTTTATTCCGATAGACTGGAGATTGCAGTAGATGACATGAAAGACCTTATCAGAATTTGCAAAGTATGCAAATGCGAATCATTACTCAGAATTCTTGACAAAGAACTGATTCATCAAAAGTATGCCGAGTACAAAGCTTTGGGTGATGTTGACAACTCAATGAAAAGGTTCATCTTACAGGGTGTATCCCTTCCTGAAGATGACCGCCTTCCAGCAGCCTTATGTCGGATGCTTCAGATTGCTCTAACCAACTCTGCTAGGGAACATGATCTACACAATGATGCTAATGATTTATGTTTTCGTACGAGTAAAATACAGATCAACAATCACGTGGATGATCTTGCAGATATTTGTGTGCGAGTTGATAAAAAGTTTTTTCGCTGTCACAAAGTTGTTTTGGCATCAAGGTCAGAGTACTTTAAGGCAAGGATATCCCGTATCAAGGATTTTGGTGAAGGCAAAAATGATATTCCAGTTCATACTCTTCCATTTCTTGAAGAACATGATTTGAGCATGGAAGCATTTGAAAAAATGATCGAGTATATGTGAGTTCTAATTCATCCCACCCTATTTAGATTATTGTGGTTGGAAATTGTCTCTGCAGTCTTAAGCAGAATCCTTTAATAATTCTTCAAAATCAGCTGCGATCCCCATATACTATGTTTTCTTTTTTCTTTCTTCTTTTTTCGTTTTTGCTTGCTGACATAGTGTTTTGATTCTTGGTTGGTTCAGGTACACAGATTGTTTGAAGGATATAGATCCTGATCAGGTATTTTATATGCTAACTAGAACTGCTTGCAAATTCTTGATGGTTCTACTTCTAAGTTTTTGTTGTCAATTGAGTAGGCGGAAGAAATGTTCGATGCTGCTTCGAGATATCTTTTATTCCCTCTTAAGCGTGCTGTAGCTGATGCTATATTACCACAATTGGAAACGGTTTCTCCTGCAGAACTATGCCAATGGTTAATACTGTCCGACATGTATGTCAATATTTTCATATTAATCGTCCTCAAGTATCTTCAATTTTATACAAATCATTGCTCTTATATGGTTCGTTTTTTAGCTGTAAAAGGGATTTCTTTCTGTAGTCTGATGCCTTCTGATGTTGAAGTAACCCCATGAGTTTAGCTATTATATTAGTAGAAAAACGATGTAAGCTAATCTAAATTATGAAATTCAGCTGTACGGTGGTTAGACAATTGCCTGAAACGTTCACTTATTTTTAAACTTTGGTCTCAACTATCATTGGTTTTCTTCTTCCAGGTATGGTGTTATCAAGATACGTGAGTATTGTTTGGATACGATAGCTTGCAATTTTGAGGCATTTGCCGATACTCGAGAATTCAGAGAGATGCTATTGACCCTCCCTCCACCATCTGGGGATTCCTCACTCCGTACAACAGTTCCAAGCGCTCCAGGAGCTGCAGTTAATACAGATCAAGGCAACCTTCTCGATGATCTACGAGAAAAATGGCTTGAAGCTGAAGCTGCTGAACTTGATAAGAGAGATGAAAGTGCTCTACTTTTTGATAAGCGTCTTGAGATGCTAATGCTCATAGCAGAACAAGAAAAGTCTGATGAACTCCCTGATGAGATTGGTAACCATCCTACAGGATCTGAATTCCCTTCTACCTCTCCTATCTAGTATACAGTAGAGAACCAATTGTTTATTCAGGCTATCAGTGACATGTCCCAGGATAATTTAGTTGGGGTTTTGTAACTTTAGTTGCTCATCATTGAACCATAAATTTCTTTTTAGGCATCTCATTTTTTTGTAATATACTACCAAAGCTTGTGTTATAATAAATGTTTACTTGTTCATTGTTTAACTCAGTTTCTCTTTTCCTTGTAAAACTTGTCTTGGAAAATGAAAATGATGCTTTATCATTCATGTTCTGAGCAATACATGGTGCTTGAGATTCCTGTTTACTTCATTGACAGAATGATGAATCTAACTCAACCGTCGTCGTATGGCATTTCATCAAAGAAATATAATAGCTTCACATCATTGGATTGAACAAAATTGAAACAGAGGGAAACAAACTGTAGTAAACAATAAAAAGACATCATCTTTTATCCTTCCTCACTAAAACAGGAGCAGTAGACCTGAAATTGCTAAGACCAACTGGCTCCAGAGTCCACCTCCGGTAATCCTAAAGGAAGAAGAAGGTGATCCTGTCAATGATGGAGAAGCCCTGCCTTCAGTTTCTGCAGATGGAGTATCAGCTGCAGGAGCAATGTCAGGGCTCGGTACTGGCGCTGGGGTGGGAGGGATATCGGTACCAAAGATCGCCTCGGGAAGGAGTACATGATCGACTTGATAAACTGCAATGGGATCGGTCGAAAGCACGCTGCTACTAACTTTTGTGTTGGTCCAGCCTGAGCTGATGTGCACAGTGCCAGATGCATCAGTGAAATTCAAAGTGTACTGCTCACCGGCAAATGTAGTAATGGGACTCTTTTGGCTGAGGTCGTTGAAATCAGCGAGAGTGTAGTAATGTGGCAAGCCATGAAAGAGTAGCAGTGACTTGAGCTGGTCCTTGGTGAGATTGGATAGAGAAGGTTTCTTGAGGGATGAAAATGCGCTGTCTCTCGGTACGAATATGGTTATCCCCTCTTCAGAATCGTTGGCTTGCTTTTGGAAGGTGTCTATGACTTTGGTGGATTCAAGGTAGGCAAGGAACTTGTGGAATGGACCAGCTACTGTGAGCAAATCAGTGAGGTTGACATGATCCGGGGTCGGTGCCGGTACCGGGGCTGGTTCCGGTGCCGGATTCGGGCTAAGAGAAGGAGGCTTTGCAGCAGTTCCCGCACATGCCGGCGAAGAGCACAAGAGCAGTTGCCAAATACCAAACAAGAAAATCATGTAAAGTTTCATTTTTTTTCTGTCTTGTACCTGAAATGCACATAAGCCACCGAATTAAGTTTCAACTTCGCCAAGTACTGGTCCAGAGAAGAGAACTAATTGGACCGCAGTAAAAAAGAAAAATGTACATACAGCAGAACCCCATTTGTAGAAACAGAAATCAAAGTTCATTTATTCAACAGAAGTCTCTCCAGTTTCATAATTACAACTAAGACTCACTCGGCAGAATCTGAGCATCAAAAGAAAGATCAGTTGCAATGTGATTCAGTTTCTGATTTGCAACCCCAATTAGCTGAATGAGCTATTATAGAAAGAAAAAATAAATGAAAAGAATTCAATTGCATGCATCTATCCGATCAAAATGTGGTCAGAAAGAGCCTTCCTTTTCCAATGCATGTGAAGAGCAGGAGGAAAGAACTGAACCCCAAACAATGCATGTCAAAGAGAACACAGTAGAAAGATTCAAAAGCAAAAAAGAAGCAGAAAACAAAGAAAGAGCAGAGAGGAGAAAGAGAGAACTAACAGGGGAGAAGAGAGAATCAGAGAGGGAAAATGCAGAGAAGAGGATGAAGAAAAGTGGAGAAGCAGAGGAGTATATAAATGTGGAGATTTGGGATGTGAAGAGAGGAAGGATGGGGGTTACAACTTACAACTGGTGAACGGTGTAATGTGGGATTGCAGACCCCAGCGGTGGTTCCATTTGTTCCTTTTAAGGGATGAACAAATATATTAACAAGACAGAGACATGTAAGTTGGTCTTTCACAATCATACGAACAATCTAATTAATGTTGGCAGTACCCCCTCCGCCTATGTCCCTTGCCTCCCTTTCTAATCTCATCATTTTCTTCATTTCTTTCCATTTTGGATTCAATCATCTTGTAATTTTCCATCTTAGATTGAGCAATAAGTGCTTAAAAAAAAGTATTAAACTGCATTTTTTGAACTCATACTTAAGAATCTTGGCTAAATATATGATTTTAGGTCAGATTTTGTTTTTTAGTTTCTTGTGTTTTAACATTCTTTTTAATTATATATTTTTTTATCGGTGAATGTTAAAATTGATCGATGACAAGTTTACTTGGCGTGATACTTAGTGAGTTTACAAAAAAATTGAAAAGAAATTTAGGACCACCATAGAGAAGAAAAGTCCAAATTTCTACCAATTTTGTAAAAATTTGAAGGAAGAATTAGAAAATTTTCCCTCTTTAAATTTCTATCAAATCACTGAATATCACATCATGTGAACTTATCATCAAACAATTTTAACATATATCAATTATAACTTGGAAGGTATAATTGAAAAATGTTGAAACAAAATGAACTAAATTAAAATTTGCTAAACAATAAGGACTTTTGTTTTATATATATATATATAAACAACTATTAAGAACTAAAACATATATTTAGACAAAAAGACTAGTTGATAGTAGGATTGAGATGAATGAAAAAAATTAAAAATAAAAAGAGTAAATTTTTTAAAAAAAATGAGTTCAAATACGATGATGCATACTTATTTAGGATACCTATTAAGAGTCTTCCATATTGAATTAGATTGGTGAGTTTTTGAACACTCTCCAATGTGCTTTGCTAATGAGTTTTTAATGCTTTAACATCCTTTCTCTGTAAGTTTAATTGAATCCTCACATAATGCTTAAGCTAAAACAGGTGGCTTCTTGGTTGTTCTTCATTTTCAAATATTTCTGACTCATGCTAATTTGGGAAAAATTCATAAACAGGAACTCAAGTTCAGATGGGAAAGAATTTATAGAGCCAAATTTGGTTTAGATAATTTAATACTAAATGACAATAACTCTATTAATAAAAAAATGATGAACTAAACTCAAAAAAAAAAATAATAATAATTAGGTTGCGAATTTCCATCAATTTTAGATGCCGTTTACTTCTCTTCAATCGGAATCAATGAATGAGAATGAAAATTTTCATTTCATTTAATAGTATTTACTAAAATTAAGGAATGTGAATCAAATATGAGACTCACCTCGAATTTGAGAATCACTCTCTCAAAACATAGGTCATTCCCTAAAAAAATGTGATCAATTTCGTTCTCATTTCCTATTTCGTGGAGCCCACATCATACTCATTAATGGTTCTACACACTTTACCCCCTCCTCTCTCCTTAATAATTGTCATAGCTTTTTAATTGTTTAAAACTACAAAAATTTATTTTTGTAATCATTATTTATCTTATTCCGATTCCAATAATAGTAAACAGTATCAATGAGTTTCTGATTCGGACTCTAGACAACTTCTCCTAAACAACATTAAAAGAATAAGATTCTCATTCCAATTGATTTCATTTCGATTAATTTTTATTCTGATTTATCTCCATTCTAATTGTATGAAAGTAAATGAGGTCTTAGATTTGTCTCATTCCCTTGGCCTTGGCCTGTTGTTACTAAATTTTAGAGAAATATTAGTTTTGCTCCCCTAATTTCATCGATGAAATCTGTAAAGAATTAAACTTAATAATCATTTCGTTCTGAGTTGTTTTTGCTTGCCTTTTAAATTTACATATGTTTGTTAAATAATTATTTGTTTATGTTTTTTACATTTTAAGAGAAAATAGAAATCTAACCGATTTTCAAAAAGCTAAAAAAGTACAGTATTTAAAATTTCGTGTTTGCTATTAGTATTTGGCTATTATTTGAATTTTTTATTTTAAAAAATATTTATTTTCTTAAATATTATAAAATATGGAAAAAAATAATTATTCAACCAGTCTCCAATTAACGTGTTAATAAGTAATAACTACAAACCAATTAACAAAAGGTTTAATCAGAATAAATAAATCATTCATATTCTAAAAAAACCAAACCTAATTCATTTTTAAATCCTCACATCGCTAATTCTTCTTTTTCCTTTTTTTTTTTTTAAAGACTATCTCACACCATTAAGTTTATTAATATATGGAAC
>JAOANK020000013.1:4796827-4819833 GCA_026257165.2 Telfairia occidentalis
TTTATTTAAGTTTTATCATGGTATATCTTAATTACATTAATTGTGTCAACTAATATACCAAATATAAAGTATATCAGCTAATTTGTTCTATTTTCGAAAATTTGATATTATTTTATTAATATATAAGTTACATTTAATTTGGTATATCAACTAGCAGATCTACTTCATATTATTGACTAATATGCCAGATTTAAAGAGAAAAAAAGTATAACAATGATATTTCAATTGTATGTCGGTACTAATTCAAGTACATCATTAGTGTATCAATAATATATCATAATTTGTTCAAACTTCAAAATACAATACAAGTATTACTTTAATAAGTGTGTATCAGCAGTTTATCAATATTTATTCAAAATTCATTTAAATATAACATTGGAATATCTATGATATATTAGTAGTCATTAAAAATTCATTTCAAATATATCGTTAGTGTATCAGTAGTATATCAATATTCATTCTAAATCCACTTCAAGTATAATATTGATGTATCAATACTCATTCGAAATGTATCAGTAATATATCAACAGTCATTTAATATGCAATTTCAAGTATATTATTAGTGTATTAGCAATTTATCAAAAAAATTGCTATTCATGTAACTAGCCTATTAATTATCGTAATACTGCTTAAATTTGGGCCATTTTTGTTTACAGACTCCCATTGAAGCAGTAATGGGCTTTCTACATTCAAACAGATCGGCCCATTTTCTCTGAGCCCATCTTTGTCGGTTAAAGATAAAGAAAGTGTGAAATCTCAAATAATTTTTTTTTCTTTTTTAATTCGAGATGAGGATTTCAATTCAATCTACAAACTTTAAATGAGAAAAATAATACTTTAATCATATGAGTTATATTCACACTGGCACAAATCACTATTCCTAAAAGATTTTCAAAAGTCATGTACAAATTAAATACACAAAGTAGTTCAACAAGCGTGTACTATATAACTACAACTTAATTGTCACTATTTTTTTAAAATAAGAATCGTTACTCTTCTTATTATAGATATATAATCTATTTGTTGATATACCCTAAATTAACATCAGTTTACAAAACAAAAAAGTATATATTTAGTATATAAAATGCTAGCTCGCATGTATAAATAATGACTTAACAATCAAATTAATGTATGTCTTATAAAAAAATGAATAAATTCTAATAAAACGATATAATATAATTATACATGAGATAATACTTACCTGCGTACAAGTTAGTAGGTATTTTTAATTGACCGTCGTTCAAAATTTGAAAGTTAAGAGAAAAAAAAATATAGAAAGTGGTAAAATTTTGAATGGTAATTAATAGTGAGATCCATACGTCTATATGGAGGTAAATATTATTCTTATTCAAGTATATCTTGAGGTTTGGCTTAACTAAAAGTATTTTTAAAAATTCTAAAAGTATCTAATTAATATATTTTTTTAGATAGTGTTTCCCTAAAAAATAATATAATACTCTCAAGAGGAAAAGTGGGAAATAAGGAAAAAGAGGAAAAAAGCAAAAAATGTTCTAACATGCCCTTTTTCTTCCTTCTAACTTTTTGGGCCACTTTGATACTCTTTTGTCACTTTTACCCTTTCAATTTCCCAAAGAGAAGTATAAAAGAATCAGATGTAAAGCTGTGATGACAATGAGAGGTCAAATTTAGAGATAACAGGCAGACAAACTGGTCTCTGTTTCAGCTGTCAAATCTTTTATTTTCCCCCAACAGTTTCTTATTGGAATTCAATTAAGAAGCCACAAAGTTATGGGGGCAATTTCCTCTCCCCTCTTCCTGTCAGTGCAGACATTTCCTAGTGGAGCAGCAAAAGAAAAATCTTTTCTCAAAATGATCTTGTCAGCCCTTGAAGAGGTGCCCACATAGAATCTTAAACACGACCCTCTTGGTAAACAAATATCGCCGGGTAATTTTTTTTTAGTTCAACAACAAGCGAATGGAGATTCGAATCTCTAATCTTTTAGTCGATGATATATATCTTAACCAATTATCCCTTCTCAACGATCTTACTCTTAGATTTTGTATTCTCGACTTGAATCAATATATATTGGCATTGCTCTTCCAACACAGACACTCAACTTCCAAAGAGAAAGCAGGAGCAAACATTTATGTGAGGGTGAAAATGGATCAGTATATTTGGCCCATTGGGTTTCTGTTTTCTGTAATGGTATAATATTGGAAAGCCGAAGAATAAAAAGCTTATCACAAGCATGATGCAATGTAAAAAGTCAATGAATTGACTCCAGACCTTATACTAAACCACAGCGCATGCTTAACAGATTCCAAAAGACCTTTCATCTTTAAAGGAAACCATTGATAAATGACTGAAAACCTATCACCTGATTGATCTACAAACAAAGAAAAAGAAAAGAAAAGAAAAAATAGAAAAGGACAACAAACAAAAGGAACCCCCTAAAAAAAGGGGACTGAGATGAGAAGAATCCACTTTTCAAGTTTTAGGGCATATTTTCTGGGAAATAAAGGGTGGTCGTCTGCTATACATTCAAAGCAGAAACTAAAAGCATCAAACACGAATTTGTTTACAAACGCTAATCCGAAAAGAGAAAAGACGAAGAATTTGTGGTTATTTATTCATAGGGAGCCTAGATGGATATCCCTTGAATGTTTTCACACTAACAATTCAACAAAAAAAAGAGGAACTCTGATACAATCTGTTCAAAAACAAACCAAAATGATGGGACAAAGAGCATTCCTCAACAAAGCTCACAACTTTGCCTCAGGCATTACTGCTACAATTATGATGAACTTAAAAATTTAAAGGGCGACCTTAAAAAACAGGCATAGTCTATAACTTTGTGGATCCCCACCTCACTGAAGATGCATGATGATACGTATTTTGCTATATTGCCGCAATCTGATTTTACATCTCACTCAAATATAAGAAGGAAAAAAAAAAAAAAACCAAAAGAAAGAAAAATTTCTAACCAAAACTCAAACCTGAACACAAAATCCCAAGTGGCTAAATACCTCTAAGCTTGGTTCTCAGCATCGGCACTCAGTTAGCTTTAGATAATTCTTCTTTTTCCTTTTTCCTTTTTCTTTTTTGTAGGGTAATTGAACTGAATATTCTATTGATTGGTCCGCAACTTCACATGCTTCACCAATTATCTTCATCTACTATGTGTCGACATATCCGATCATTCCTAGGTAGTGTTTCCTGAAGCAAAAATGAGGAGACTAAGTATTTAGCAGTCTATTTTTAACAATTAATATCAGAGAATATTATCACTCCGTTTCTTAATGCATTTCATTTCCTTTCCTTTCCACCAGAAAAGTACACAAATAAAAGGAGGAGAAAGAATAGCACTATGATGAGATCATTTAACATGGAATGATGCCTGATCCTATAGTGTGCATCGAATGCTAACAGTTTCGGTTTCCAAAACTCAGTTCAACCTCACAGATAATCTGATGGCATTTTGTGATTTTGGCTGACACTCATTTTACTTCATTCAGGTTTACTGTTCATGGACACCCATATAGACAGCTTCATGGTTGAAAACAATTATCGAACACCTAATCAATAATGAAAGCATTCGAATAGGCTGTTCTAAACTTACTGAGACTAGATGCCAAATATGATTAGATGATAAAATGAAAAGGAATGCACATTTTGGAACATTATAAATGCATAATTTCACTACCAATACTGACTACTCAGCAGTTTCAGCTTTGAGTGATCATGAGCATGGAAAGAAACACCCATACTTTTCAGTGTATCAAAGAGGCAAATTCAACCATGAGGCTGTTATGCATTAACATTGTCCTAGAATTAGTCAAACACTTGAGCTTATCGAGTTAAAATGAGCGCGCTGCACAATCCCCGGCTTACATATGCACGCATGTGAACCCAAAGAGATTACGAACAGGATGAAAAAGAATTTGAATCGCCAAGCACGTCCATGACAATGGGAGAAATCAATTTCCCATGCAAAACAAATTTTAATATCGGTCAAATTTTATATGCAAGTTTGATATTTGAATGCCCTACATCTTGATAACTCAACAACTTCAATCAGTACGATTATGTAAGTTATCTTGTTTCATTCTTTTTCTGGTAATCCAAAGAAAGCAGCCACAGAAGATTGCCACTTCAGCCAGGCATTTCAATTATACAAACCAACATGCAGGAATGGTGTTCTAATTCCTTACATCTACCTTCCTTGGACAACATCTTACTGAAAACAACATCGATGCACCCGATATTCTAATAAGGTCTATTGGGAGCTATATCTAAACATGTTTTATTTTTTTGGAGTTCTCACAATATAACTACATTGCTGTCCAGCTATACCAACATATTGAACATATGTCTTTCCCTCACTGACAATATTACAAAAATATTTATATATAGGCAGGCAACTTAACGATACAAGACCGCTCTGTTGGCAACTCAAATAATTCTAGTGTAGTATTGAAATGTGATATCTATAACAGCTAAGATCTAGATCATGAGGTGCAGAACTAAAATGTGCTACGACAACTTTCTGCAACATCAAAAAATATAATTCTACATTTGGATGTTCACAATCTGGGTATTTGGAAAATAAAAATCCTCATGAGAAAAATCAGAAGATATTACTATAACAAATTGAAAGAGGCATTGCATAAATTTTGAGTCGGTGGCTCTAACCTCTGTTTGGCTGCCTCCTATTAACACTATGACCACCAATAAAACCAGGAGAGCTTCTGGATGAGACATCTGAAGCAGCACTGCCAAGTCCGTAACCAAAGGGTCCAGATCCATCTCTTTCAAAATTTGAAGATCGCCACGTGGGATCACCATAACCAGCACTGTAGAAATCAGCAAAAGGCCCGTCAAAACCGACAGTTGAGGTAGGAAATGATGATGTTGGAGGCAAAACAGTACCAGTGTTCCTTCCATACCCTCCAGCTCCCAGACTATAACTACTTTCAACACCTCCATAATTAAGATTCCCAGTGTTACTAAAAGCATTGTTTCCTCCACCTTGAGACGAGATTCCAGAACTACCCCAATTAACTCCGGAATTGGCAAATGCACTTCCCCCAATGCTGCCGCTCCCTGATCCCAAATGAGCATTGGAAGTGGCAGAGTTTGTTCCATTGTTGAGTCCTCCACTTCCCCACAAGTTTTGAGTTGCTGAGCTGAAAAAAGATGAGTTTCCTCCATTGCCACCATCATACCCTATTGAACCAAACCTATCTGAATTACCAGTATAATAAGGGCTCACTCCCCGTCCATAGTTGAGATTATTGGCAAAATTTGAACTTCCCCCGTAACCTGGGTTTAAACCAATCTCAAAGTTCACACCCATTCCATAACCTGAACCAAATGGAGTGAATACACTTCGACCACTAGAAACTGGACTAAATCTACCATCCATTCTAACACCATAGCCTCCAATTGTACTCGAACTATACCCCTGAGTGTAACCATTAAGGAAGCTATTGACCCTACTCTGACCATAATTGTACCCACCAAGTGGACTACGGCTAGGGCCTGGTGACAACTCTTTTGGAACTGCACGCTTAACCTCAACCATTTTGCCATTCAATTCATGGAAAGTCTTGATAAGAACCTTCTCTACTGCTTCTTCAGAATCATATGTAATAAACCCAAAGCCTCGGGGTCGAAGAGTATTGTGGTCATACATCACCACAACATCTGTAATTGTCCCGAATTGATCAAAATAATTCTTGAATTCACTCTCTGTAACAGTTGATGCTAAGCCCCCAACAAATATCTTTCTAGTGCGCCCTGGGCCAGGAGAAACATTAATGCTACCACTCGTTCTACCTACAATGTTCTGGTCATTCCTGGGAACAGCCCTTTTAGCCTCAACCTGGGGATGAAGAAAACTCAACAATGAAGGTCGAGTTCAAAATAGCATTAAAATGGTAAATGCAGACTATTGTGATTGAAGGCAAGCTGAAAAACTAATCAGGAAACAAATTTTAGTACTCAGGGAATTAGAAATTTCGCTAATGAAGAAAAGAAGTGCTCAACAATACATTTGGAATCATGAGCTAATGAGAAATGAGCTATCTTTGCAGGTCCTGAGATATACATGTAAGATTAACAGCTCACCATTCTTCCGTCAATATTGTGCTTCTCCCGTATAACTCTATCTGCAACACTTGGATCAGCAAAAACGATGAAGCCGAAGCCACGACCACGACCTGTGGTCCGATCCTTCATAATGACAGCTTCTACCACCTCGCCAAAGGCACTGAAATACTCTTTAAGACGTTCTTCATCGGTATCCCAAGATATTCCACCAACAAATAACTTGCCACTATCAGTTTGCATTTTCCTTTTCCTACAGACCACAGCAACAGAAGCCGTATCGTTCAGATGTCCAATAATCATTAAATGCAGATAGCATTTATACATTTCTACTCGATTCAGATAAAAAAACAACTGGATTATAAACTTCGAACATTCATTGCAGATGTTAATATAATGCACCGGGGATCGAATTCCCTGACCGAATTTTATGGAGAGTGAGATAAAAAGGAAGGAGTGGACAAAATCAGCTATGGCGATTCATTCTAGTAAAAGATCGGTGTATAAACATATGTTGAAGAATTGTAATCTCGAACCTCTTGAAGCTGAGAGAGATGAAAGAAATTGAATCAAATGCGGGTGAATAACAAATCAATAACAGAAGGAGTACCTTATTTGAATCACGAGGCAATCCAGGAAATGTATATCCCAAGCGAACAGATATTCAAAAAATCAATTTGGGAACACTGGATCCATCGTCGATCAATTGCTCGACCAAAATTCAGCAAACCTGAGAAAACCCAGAAAGCATTTGAATCAAAAAGAAGGATTACCAGGATCCAAACTAAATTCAATTCCTCAGAAGATCGAAAAATAAAGTCCAGATTCTCATAAAACCGACCGATTAGCGAAGACCCAGGAAGCCAAATCTTGCAAAGCTAAGATCTGAGAGGATGCACGATGATAAGGACAGCGAGAGATGGCATCTTCATCCTTCTCTGTAATCTGTCCCCAACCTTTCC
The DNA here is from genome assembly GCA_026257165.2 of Telfairia occidentalis. NCBI lineage: Eukaryota > Viridiplantae > Streptophyta > Magnoliopsida > Cucurbitales > Cucurbitaceae > Telfairia > Telfairia occidentalis. The sequence continues at coordinate 4,803,860 of JAOANK020000013.1, forward strand.
TTAAGCCTCTGAATTGTCTCAAATTGATTACGAAAAGCAAATTCAGTTACCAAACAGATCGGGAAATTCTATTTATGTTTAAAGAAACTGTACACTACAAAGAGAACGTGAAAAACAGAAGCTTGGAGGTGTCTAGCGTGAGAAATGTATAAGAACTTTGAAACTAGAAGATGAAGATTTTCTCTCACTTTCTCTTTATAATTTTTTTCTTTTTTTTCTTTTTTTTTTTGATCTTTACTAGAAACTTACAGGATGAGAAAAAATAATAAAAATATATAAACAATTTTTTTTTTCTTTCTACAATTTGGTTCTCTCTATTCTCTCTCTTTCATTTGTTGATATGATAAATGAGAAAGATTTCTCTTCCAAATTAATCCATTTTATACACCATGAGAAAAAGCTCATACATGGAGTGCATAATGTCATGCATCTTAATGGATGCATGGAAATGTAGTAGACCCGCCCATCACCCATTGATCATTCAACAATTTTATGGTTTACTTGATTATAGTCCCTCCATTGCATATCATGAACATTAATCAACATTAACTTTTGACAACCAAATAAGTGGAGCTTGAAAGTTCTCAACTTTTTACATTTTTGGTGGAATCCCTCTCTAACCAACACCAAATAACAAATTTAAAATATTTAATATACTTTATTTATGTTGATTTGAAAAAGTACTATCAATTTACAATATAATTGTTATATGGGTTGAGATTTTTATCATCAATTCAACCATTAGACACGCACAAAGATCTCGTCTAAAGGATAAATTGATCTCTGTCTCGACCTAGACCAGCACCCTTGCTCGTCTAAGCCTACATCTTTCCAAAGACAAAACCTACTACATCTTCTTTTATTGCTCCATGTTTTACCTTATTAACCTTGTTATATATTTTTAACAAATATGGTAGAGCAAGGTTGGAAGGCTAGCTCTCCACCATATCATAGCTTCAAAAGTTGAGCAAACGTGACCGACCAAACTCCTTTGTTTTTCTTGTTTAATAGGTTATTAGTACTATTCGATAATACATTCATAGCATACTATTCTTATTTGTCATTTTCTTTTTTTACTTTCGTGAATTATATAACATGTAAGATGGTGAGTTGTACAGTTGTGCCAATCAAATGCAAGAAGTTAGAGTTATAAGTCATATATTGACTTTGACCAAACCATATGCATTCCCAAACACCAATGAGAGATGCATAATAACTCAAATTTACCGAATTTTATTCAAATCTTGCCAAATATTTTTCATGGTTTAAAATGAACTTGTATGACCAAAATTGGTTGCACATATCACCCTCCCACAAAAAGATTGAGGCATTTTTAGTTCTTACAAGCACCACAACATTGCCTTGTGGTTCTCATCTTTTGTGTAACTTCTATAAAGTTATCACTACCTAAAATACCCTTTTGTATCTTGCTACTCCTCCCCTATGTGACCCTATTGAAAGGGTCATCCTTGTCTTTTTGCTTCTATGTTGTAAGCAAAAGTCCTTTTACATATTTAAGCTGAATTTGATTAGTGGGGTTGGTCTCCTCCAGCTTGCCATTAGCTGGGATGGTGATGATAGTTTAGATGAATCACATGCAAATACCTTATCATAATTTTAATACCTCTTTTCAATTTAATTTAATTTTCTTTTAGAAAAATGATTTCTTGAAGTTTTCTCTGTTTGGATTTTTGGCCAAATTGGAAAAATTCTTGATGCAATAAAAAGTCTACTGTATTAAAAGTTCTTTGACATGGAATCTAGAAAAAAAATAGATCAGTCCTAATATCATGGCTGAATACAATTAAATTTATGTGGGCAACATTGAAAATTATAACCCACAAATAAATGAGCATAATTTTTCTTTAATTTTAAAGATTTTGTAAATTCATTTGCTGAATTATTCATTAAATTTCTTCTAAGGCTAAGAATTCAGACAAATCTGCTTAATTACTAAATTAAATTTGAAATACGTGTGATTTTAGGTGGGTCCGATCCAGCCGATTTAAATGGCAAGCGAATCATAAGCCGGTTACCAAATTTAAACCGGTCCATATTTAACCCACCAAAAAAAAAAAAAAAAAATCTCTTCTTAAATACAAAACCAAAAACTGCGTTGCTGAAAAGTGAAAACTTCCCCAAGAAGTTTCCCTCCAAATCTCAGCTCTTCAACATTCCCTCCAAATTTTCAAAACCGCAATGAAAAAATCAAACCCACGACGACTGCGATTTTGTTCCTTTTCGTTCTATATATTTTGAAGAGCGAAGCGGATCTTTTCGCAGATCGCTTCGTCTCCTTCCAAATTCCCTCTGATCTCAATTCAAAATTTGCCCTACTTTACTCTTTCGTCTCCAAACTCCTCCATGGAGTCTTTGAGGAGCTCGTTTTCGTTGACCTCCACCGATGATGGCAACGTGAGAGCAGGATCGTCTTCCCGCATCGCCGGCGAGGTTCATGTAATCATCGGTCCTATGTTTGCCGGAAAAACCACCGAGCTCCTCCGCCGGATCAAATCTGAGAGCAACAGTGGCAGGTAAAGGGAATTGGGTTTCGATTGTAATTCTAACATCTTGCAAACAGATCGAATACTTGATCTTCGTCAAAACCTCAAGTTGGAGTTCAATGAACTCTGGTCTCTGCATATTTAGAAGATTAGACCGAAAAGAATAATAAGGAAAAAAATTGTGTCACAACTACTTTTTTCCGGTAGTGAGTTGACTGATTCAATTGATATCCAATTCAATCCTTTGGACTTCAACGAATTAGGTTTCTCTCTCTTTTTTCTCAGTGAATATTTTGTATTTAATTTGTTGTATTGTAAACAGGAATGTGGTGATGATCAAGTCAAGCAAGGACACAAGGTACGCTATTGATTCGGTAGTAACACATGATGGGGCCAAATTTCCATGCTGGGCACTGCCAGATCTCTCGTCTTTCCGACAGAAATTTGGAGAAGATGCTTACAATAAGGTTATCTATTTTTTTTGTTTTTCAAGAGTCATTCTGGCCATTTTTATTTGTACGAGGTTTCTTATCTAACCCATCTTCTTTCTCACTCCTCAATAATACCGGCAGCTGGATGTGATTGGTGTTGATGAAGCTCAATTTTTTGATGATCTTTATGATTTTTGTTGCCAAGTTGCTGATAAAGACGGCAAAATTATTATAGTTGCTGGCCTAGATGGCGATTACCTGAGGTGCTGCCCAGAACTCTCTCTTTCTCTCTAGTACAATTCCAGCATTGACAATATCACTTCTCAATCAAACATTGCATCTGAGCCGTTCGGTGGGTTGAATTGAACGACCCAGATGCAAAATTAAGGATTTTTTTCCAATATAACGTGCTTTTGAGTTCTTTCACTGGTAGTCAAAACCCCCTTTAAATGGTGCATCTAATTGGCAGGAAGAGCTTTGGTTCAGTGCTTGATGTTATACCTCTGGCTGATACGGTAACTAAGTTGACAGCTAGATGTGAACTTTGTGGTAAAAGAGCCTTCTTTACCTTGAGGAAGACAGAGGAGACAAAGACCGAGCTGATCGCTGGGGCCGATGTCTACATGCCGGTGTGCCGCCAACACTATGCCAATGGTCAAGAAGTCATACAAGCTTCCAAGAATGTCCTGGGATCTCGTACTATCAGAACTGGCTCAAATCTAGAGGCACTTGCTTCACTTACCTAAAATCCACAACCTATCCTAGTTTTTAACACACCTAAACTGCTTTCCTTTCGCCTCTGTATTTCAAGTGTTCCATCATACAGCTGTCGCTCGTGTAATTCATTCAATATTATATAGTAACATAGTTTCCTTTTGGAAGATGTACCAACTTCATTCATAATCCTTTTTGTCAAGGAAAAGAAAATGGCTACAAGGAAAAAGAAACTTTATTGCCTGCCTTGGGAAATCCAGTTATTAGAAAAACTCAAATCCAAGTGAAAATGGAAGATTCCATTGCATTGACATCAAGTCATTGACTAGAAATGCAGTGATTAGAAATCAATTACAGAAATGGCGAAAACTGAAGTGCAGTATGTAAAAGAAAAAACCATGTACTTTTCATGCTCGTCAGTCGGTAGTAGCACAGGAAGAGGAAAGACTGTTAATTGCTGGCTAAAAGACATGCTTCCCCTCTAATAAGTCTGTTCAGAATCCTCATCCTTGACTTCGTCGAAGAAAGGATCCTTGAGCAGTTCAGAAGCGGAAGGTCTTGCCCTTGGTTGTGCAATGCACTTTTCAATGAAAGCCTTAACTTCATCGTCTGTTACTTGGTTTAATGCTTGGGGCTTTATCCCAGTCGTCACCTTCTTGTATATCTTGGCAACACTGTCACATTCACTGTATGGTATCTCCATTGTAACCATCTCGAGCAAACACATTGCAAAGGAGTATATATCCACCATCTCTGTGTAATCTTCCTCATACAGCTCTGGTGCCATATACTCTGGTGTGCCTATGATTGAATGTGCAGCATGACTTCTGCCAACTATAGCTGCAAAACCTAGATCACCTATTTTAACCTGTACAGAGGAGAGGCGTAATAATGCTTCAAACTTAAACATCACAAAGCCACATAAGTTAAAATGGAGGATAGACAATTGGATACTTATGGTTTAATCCTATCTTAGGAATTATATAAATTAGCCAGCAAGTTTGAGATTTGATAGTTGATACTTGGATTCAGGAAACGATGAATTTCTCTAACCACCTGCCCACTTTCTGGTGAATAAGGGAGAAGGAAAGATTAAAATATAACTCATATCCCCAAACTGCAGTTTTTCTTGGTTGTGATCACAACCTCGGTAACTCTGTGAGATGCCAACTAATTGATCATATCCTCAGTTTTAGTTTCTATCAATACAAAGCCAGTAGACAATCATGTGTATCATATTAACTATTATTCAAGCAGCTCAGGCAAACGTTTCAAAGATGCAAGAAAGTCACAATATCATCAGCATTCCTTTTAATTTCCACAGAAGATTTGAAATGGCAGCTATAATAATGATCGAGAATATAAAAACTGAAAAAGAAAAGATCTCTGTGAATTCTACCTTAGCTCCAAAAGAGAGAAAACTAGCCTTATCAAGAGTAAGCAAATACCTGGCCAATGTTCCCATTGACAAATATGTTACTACAGTTGAGATCTCTGTGAATAATGCAAGGCTCGTGAGTATGAAGATACTCCAATCCCTCAAGTACCTGCTTTGACCACTTCTTCAATGCCTTAATTGACACATGTCGGTGTTTCTTACGATAATCCCTCAGATTTCCTGATGTGCACACCTCAGTAATGAAATTCAACGTGTTACGCTCATCATCATTCCAAACACTGTAACAAACAATGATATATTTGTTGTCCAATGTGCTCAGCAACTGAACCTCAGATCTCAGCCGGTTGATGAGCACTGGATCCCCACTAAAGTTTCTCAAGCGAACCTGATTCCAAGCAACCTCTATACCTTCCTCCTGATCAAATGCCCTATAAACTTTCTTCACTGCTCCAGACCCAAGAAGATCATCGTATCGTCCAAACCTTCCAGTTGGATCGACCTCAACAAAAGGCTCCGCATCTCGATCAAATGGAATTGAATTTTCAGCTGGCATCTGTAGAGTTGCACAGTTTAAGTAAATTGACCAAATTAGATTTTATTTTATTAAAAAAAAAAAAGACCTCAGTGTTGGAATCTTCTTGGCATAGATCAAGATTCAATAGTTATTTTTTTGAAAAATGAAAATTAATCAAGTAGAATGTGAAGTCAACCAGATAAATTAATAGCTAGGGCCTGAATCTTAAAAGGAATACGCAGAGTATAACCCTCACATTCAGAAACTTGATTCTAAAAACACCTAACTCCAGCTTCATCTTAATGCAATAATATCAAATAAATATCTACAGAGCATATAACAGAAGTACAGAGGCCTGCTATTATACTATTGCAACACGAAAAGCATCATTCGTAGCAAAACCAAAATGCACATATATTTTGGAGAAATTGTCTAAGAAAAACTTGAAGCCTACGTTGACTGCTTTTCCGTTGATTCTTATTCTTTTGTTATTTTTAAAAAATAATCAGAATGACTTGCAGAGATTTCATCAGCAGAAGACTCATTGATTACCATAAACAACGTATTTCAGTATTTAAAAGGGACAAAATTCGGATGAAAACCATTTCAAAGTTGAAAAAGGAGATTTGAGGTTCGGCTTCATGCAACAAAAATCACAGATTCAGGACGAAACGGAGAAGAGACCAAAGATCATGCGAGAATAGAAATTCGAAAACCAAAATTTTCAAACATAAAATAGACATTCACATTGGAGCAAGCCAAAAAAAAAAAAACAACCTATAGAAAATAGGCCAATTAGCATGAAAAATTAGGATTCAAAACGAAACTTAAATAAGCTCTGGCTGCGACATCATTAACACCATCATCTATATAACTTGAAGGAGAAAGAAAATTAAAGAAAAGAGAAACAATACCTTGTGCTGATGCCGGACGGAAAATCTCCGCAAAAACGGAGCGAGAAAATTTTTTTTTTCTCTCTCTCTCCTGTTCAGTTCGTTTTCCTTGCGTCAAGTCGAGGCGGCAGGACGTTGCCTCATTTTATACGTGGCGCGTAATTCAGATCAAATCACTAAAACGACGTAGTGTGATGCGAACCTGAACCTTCGTTGTCCTCTTATCGTCTGAATATGGCCATCTTCTTACGTTACGTATATAATCCCTTCCATATATTAACTTTCTAAACCAACGGCCATTATTTTTATGTGGACTTTCAAATGGATAATTTCAAGACTATTATTCATTATTTCTTACGTTTCAGACTTCGTCGTAGATGATTGAAAATTTGGATGATTTCTTCATAATTTTTAGATAGTTTTATTTTATTTCATTGGGTCAAATGCAATAAATTTAATATTTTGTTACAATTTTCACCTTTAGTTTTTTTTTTTTAAGTACTCACCTATAGTTATACGAATATTAATTTTAAAAAAACTAACCCATTTGGGAGGATTCCAAAATATTCCATAAGAAATGTCTTTTGAAATTATATCAAATCAATTGTTGTTTGATTATTTTAATTTACAAGTTAAGTTTATCTAACTGAGAGTTAAAAAAAGTTGATTTTATATATTTTTTTCCCTAAATTATGAATCGGGTAAGAATCCAATGTGTTACAAACTCAGATTTATGAAATATCCACCTTTTATGTATTACATAAAAATTTTTACCAACTATAAACTTACGAACCAAATACAAAATTACATAAGCCTAAGTGTAAAATTTAAATACAAATGATTTGGATGTAGACATTTGTGACCTCAAAGTTTCAGGAATTCGAATTTATTAGAGTATAGTTGTCCCATGTGTGCAAAAGAGGGGAATAAATGAGCTAACTTTATCTGAATTAGAAGTAATAATGTGGAGCCTTGGTTTCATACAGCTCATTCCATTATTATAATTAAATTAAACTTGCAAATAAATGTTATATAAATTAGAAACAATGAAAAGAGGTGGCAAAAGGGGTCACGTGCGTGGAGGATGCGAAATTCATGGATTGCCCGTGCCCGCTGCCCTGCCCATGATATTAAGACACGGAATCTTGGCTATCTAATTTGTTCATGAGAAAGAAAGGCAGCAACAGCATCTTTTTCTCAGTGCATTGGATTGCCTTCCATTGTTGTTTAGGTTGGAACTGCGACTAAAGTTCTACATTGGCTAGACAAAGGGAGGATCATTGGTATATAAGAGAGGAACAACATCTCCATTGGTATGAAACATTTTGGTATGAAACTAAAAGTAAAATCATGAGACTTTATGTTCACAGTAGACAATATCATAATATTGTTGAGATATTTGCGGTGTTGTTCTCTTTTAACAGTTTATGAGCTTCATTTTTTATTCACCCATTGACTCATTGCCTTATGGTACTGGGCATTCACATGAATCCACCTTTTTTTGCTCATTTCAACAAAATCTTTATTGACTTACCAGAAAAAAGCAAATGGACTCCCTTGATTGGCCTGCAATTCCTAGAAGTTGTCATTTAGTGACTTCTAAACTAACCTCTGCTCGTTAGATGACTTCTTGTTTCAATTCAGCTATTAAGCATTCGGACCCATTTAGACTTTTTACTCATTCTTCATGACTACTTAATTCATTGTATTTGGAAAGCTTTTTCTCTAAAATGTATGTTTACTTTTACGATGGGGTAGAGGCAATAGATCAAATAGGCATATGATTCTACGATACAAACAAATTAAATCTTAGCTTACAATAAATGTTCGTACTATTTGAGTGACAAGGCATCCATAAGCCTTTAATTTATATCTACTTCTTTGGTAAGTGGGAATTTTCAACCATGATAGACTCTATCAACTTCCAAGGACTTAGAAGTTAGTGAGGAAGAGACATCCTACTCACTTCTCTCGTTTTCTTCATCTACCTAAGGATGCCAAATTCTCTATAATCTCTCTATCAAACTGTACTCTACATTTTCTCTAAGTTATACTTTAATTTTTTTTTCCTAAAGCATGCAACTTCGTTTATCTAATGTCTCTTCTCATATTTTTTAGTGTTTCTTAATTGAACCCTCTATTCTCCATTTGTAAGGGTAAGAAAAATCATATGGTTTTGAAACCACACAAGATTCTAAGTGGGCAGTTCTTATTTAAAATGAGGTTAAGAGTTACTTACCAAGAATAAAAGAACTTTTTTTCACGTGTAATTTTGGAGATAAGAAAAATTTACATTCCTTGCTCTATCCCCAAATCGAACTTTTTAATGTTTATAAAAACTCTCTCTATAAAGTTAATAGATCCAATAAAAAAGTCAACATTGTTAATTTTTTTTGGTCAAATTCGTGGCTTTTATTGTTTACCGTATAAAACAAGGTAATACTTGGTCTCTGTAACGAGAAGTTGATTGTGATTCTGTTGGACATTGGCATTTCTTCAACAACTCAACGGGGAAAGGGTAAACTTGAAAGCACATGGTTTATTAAAGGCTAAATTGATAAAACTAACATGAAATTCTAAATTTATACATCACTTTTTAGATTATATGATATGAAACCCTTCTGATCAGTAATCTTGGATTAGCCACTGATATGAAAAATGACGTTAATCTAGAACACCATTTCAAGTCAACTGTGGTTTTCCAGCTTGCACTTTATAACCAAACATCAAACTGAAACACAGTCCATTTTCCAGGCCCTGCAGTTTGCACCAGAATTCAACTATCGCTCTGTTAGCCAAGGGAAGTTCTTGACAATTCTTTTTTTTTTTTTTTTGAAGAGAAGTGTACGTTTTTCATAGCAGCTAGTGGAACAGAAAAACAACCATGTGTCCTCCTTAGTTTTTAATGGCTAATACCTGTAAACCATGGCTACATTTTCACTTCCATGCACAAGAAGCAACCAAATCCCTATCCATCCAGCCTAGATACAGAGCCCCTTCTCTTTCTACAAGCCTATACCTGTTAGAATAGTTATCTAATAACGTTTTGATGGTCGCGTTCACCAAAGAGCTTAAAGGGTAAGGAGTGAATCCTGCCATTGCGAATCGCAGTCTCCACTTCCCGAGTAGCTCATGCCGTTCCACTCTCTCGGCCCCTTCACATGCTAGTATGTTGACAACTTCCCTGGCTAGACAATGCTGCTCAATGTTGATTCGCTCCTTGTGCTGCCTTGGAAGAGTAACGTCGATTGATTCAAACATGGCATTGTAGTAATCCAGTGTCTCGATGAAACGGGGAAAGAATGCAGCAGTGTTTGTGTTAGATTCTTGCTCAACAAGGGTTACTACCTTTGGCGACAGACCCTTAACCAGCCTCAATAACCTATCTCGATGATTGTCAGTGCTTACGCTCTCATCTGGCATATGGTGTAGCATGAATGCAAAATTCACTGCTAAAGCCTCCCCTCGTCGAATGCCCAAATTTTTTTGCTGAACATCGCAGCCAGAAATGGCGGCGGAGTGAAACTCAAATGGTACGTTAAATAACTTTGCTAACTTGGAAAGCCTCTTCCCAACAATGTCTAGCCCACCTCCACGAGCATAAGCTGATGCAGGATCATCTATACCGGTTATACGAATGTGAGGTGGTCCACCAGGCCTGGCTGCAAAAGCTTGAATCAAAGTGATCCACTGAGTACCCTGAGAAATTTGGAAATCAACGATGTGAACTCTATCTTCATCTTTCATGGCTTCTGCAATGGCACCATTTGCAGACATGTATCCAAATTTGAAGTACGGGCAAACCTCGTAAAGAACGTGCATATAAGAGAGGAGCTCCACACTTGCTGGTTCCTTGCATCTCAAAGCTTTATAGATGCAACTGCCCGAGGAGGCTAACCGTGCAACCAGGCCCTCCAGCATATAAGCACCCAGCCTCTGCATCGGTTCACCGCGAACCGACACCATCTTGCGCAATTCATCCATAAGCCATTGTGCCATTAGTGCATCATTATCTGATACTGCTTTAGCACAAACTATTAGGATCATTTTCAAGTTTCCTTTAGTGATAGCATCTATCACTTGTCCCAAACTTCCCATCTCTGGATTGTCTGTTCCCTCCTGGTAAATACTATCAAAACTGTCAATGATATCAGAATCAGGGCCAAGCATCACAGATTCCAACTCCCTTAGTTTGTGCCTAAAATCACTAATATCATCTGTTATGCAGGATCCGCTTACTGGGGAGCCATATGTATTATCAGGGGAATTATGCTGATCAGAAGGATTTGAAAGAGACTCCTGCGGTGATGCTGGACTCCCAGTGGATGAGAAGGTGACGGTCGACGTTGAGTTGTGAGCTGCATAGCCATGGCTTCCCGTGGACGACTCCAGAGTGCAGTACCGATCACCAATGTCTTGAACATTGAACTGAGCTCTCTGGTTTCCAGCACTGGAATACAATTGGCGACCTAAAGTTTGGAATTGGGAGAAACAGTAGTCATCCACTCCTTGCAGTGGCTGATAACATAGTCTCTTCGACATATGTGAACCTCTATGAAGCTGTGAAGCTTGCATTTTACAAATTATCTACTGAAGGGAACTCGTTTTCTCTCTACAGAAGCTAAGAGTATTCAAGATCCTTGCTCCAAGAGCCGCCGTTTTCAAAACCTTTATCTAAATATACTGCACATATGAATCAAACTCAGCATGGTCGTAGTCTTACTTACTAAATACCGACTGGTAAAAGTCATGCACAGAACATTGTCATAGTTACAGGACTTATAATACTCAAACATAAACCTTTTTTCCAATATTTATAGAAAATGAAGAAATTAACTGCATCAGAGAACATGTCGGCTCAAGACAATCATTTCGATAATCTGATATGAGTTTATTACTAATGTAAAATCTGGCAGAATGAGAAGCAAACAAATATAAGATAGATAGCATACTTCAAAGTTCAAACAAGCTCAAAGCATTTAATTCAACTTGCCATGGAGTCTCTCAATTCTACCTATAAAAAGGTAAGCTCCAAGCCCACCCATAAGAAGAGAACTCAAAATGATTATTTTCTATGCCTAAGACGAGAGATTTTGGGAGGGCCAAAAGGTAATGATTATGCTCTATATGCAAGACCCTTCTTAGCTTTTGTTTTTAGGAACGTTTAGAAGTTCAAAAAGTAGAATTCTAACTTAATAACAGGAAGGGGAACACAAAGGAAGACATTTAACAAGTTTGATTTATCCATTAGATCAGAGTTGATAACTGAGAACTTACTCAGAAATCCTATCAGTCGAAACAACCATCCAATTTACGCGTTACAGAAATCTGTATTACCAAATTATTCAATTCCTTACCCACGTGATGGTAAATATGCATTTTACACTCGCCAAAATGGGTTGAGATTAAATCTCTGCTTTCTTAGGAAAAGCAATTTAAAAAGCATCAGGAAATATTTTAAATCAGGTCGGTGACTCATGATTATACCTTTCCACGTATTCGGCTATATCCCCCACCAGATCATCATTCACCTTTATAAAAATAAAGAAAACAGGCAAAAGGAGCTAATTAACTATTCACACATGAAACCGATACAGTGGAATTCGATCCTGTTTCATAAGATCTACCATTAATTCGACCCTAAAATTCAAACCCAGTTCGCAAAGTAAAGAATCATAAACAAATAAACGGTGGGAACAATTCTAACAGTTACATTTCAGAAAAGGGCAGAGCATATGGCTCAAAAAGAGAACTGGGAATTGGTGGGGAAATCGACCTCCACAAAAATGCTACAGAGAGAACAGAGCAGACGAACAGAGCAGTATACAATTAAGGACTCGAATTACCATTTCTTACCAAACCCGTTTGCAGCAATACTGAGTTAGACATGAAAATGTAAATACCCAAACAAAAGGTAGAACAGATTCTACAAACCCAGAACCAGCAAAGACATATAATTCCGAGAAGATAAATTAAATTCCGGGATTATAATTTAGAGGTTAATAATCTGCCAAATTGTTCAACCCACCTCGCTCAAAGAGTCTTCAAGCTGAAGTTCACTTCAGACCAGAGTCATTAAGAGAGAGAGAGAGAGAGGAGAGAGAGAGAGAGAGAGAGAGAGAGAGGGGGGGAGGAGTCTTATTAGAACCATCTGAGAAGTATTTAATGGAGTGGAAGAGCAAAGGCCCTGTAATTATTGCGAAACTACATTTTTTTTTCCTTTTTTTTAATAAAGGAATTGCGAAACTACATTCGATGCCACTGATAGAACTGCCCTTCTTTTTTTTTTTTTTCTTTTTTTTTCTCTCGAGTTTACTTTTGCCACCTGGCTCCATGCAATGACCGAAATACCCCCCAAAATTATGAACCACAGGATAAGCCGCTATTATTATATGCCATCCTATCGATGCTTAAAAAAGTAGAATGGATGAGTTGGCTGTGATTAAAAGATTAATACTTTACCCTAAAATCTTCCTAATTACAAAATCACCCTTCCTATTTAAGATAAGACTGGACTCCTTGATATTATAAATTTTAGTTTATATTATTGAAGAATTGTCGAGTTTTATAGAAAGGAAATTCATGAAAAAAAAAATATTAGTAATGTCTTGACCACCATAATAAACAATTCTTGAAAATAATGATTAAAGAAAATGATATATATATATATATATATTAAGATTAATTTTACTAAACTCAATAATTTATATTATAGTACAAAATCTAGTTCCTTCGACTAAAAAAATCTCAAACTTGATTGATAAATGAAAGGATTTTACAACATATTTCTCAACAAAAAATTGTGGGTTCGAATTTCTACTCTACATGTCTTGAACTTCAAAAAAAAAAAAAGGAATGAAAAGGTTTTACTGAAATTCAAATGCTAAAAAGCAAGTCAAATTGGTCAAAGAAAATTCAATAATGCAACAGTGTAATTATTTAATTTTCCTAATTTTGAATAGAATATTCAACTTAAATCTTCAAGCCCAGGGAACAATTTGACTTTTAAAACAGTACATAAAGATTATGCCATGCCCCACGGCAGGGAGTGATTATTTTGAATTTACAATATTTTTCTTCATTTATTATTATTATTATTATAAAAGGCATATGTTATTTTTTTTAATTTTATTTTTTGAAATCAGCAAATTTAAAGTTGATTTGGCCATGGGAATAAAGACTAAATATGGACCAACCGCTTAATTTCTTTTATTGGAAAAGTCATATCATAGGATAAGGTTTATTTTGAAAATAAAGATATGAAAGAGAGAGCTAGAGAGGGATGTTAGGAAATACACGGTATAAAATATAACACTAAATTTGATTGTTCCATTTATTGATTTAAGTTTTATGAAAACTCATGGAGATGTTATTCCAACTTTATTTTATTGGATGGATAATTTAATAACTCAAAATGAAATACGCTTTCAACTTGATTTCTTCCTTGAATTTTATGTATTACCAAAAATAATAATAATAATAATAAATAAATAAATAAATTAGAGTAAAAAAATAAAAGTTAAAATTTTATTTTAGTCTTTAAACTTTAAACTTTATTATATTTCGGTCCGTAAATTTTTAAATAGTTTGTTTTAGTCCTTGAACTCTCAAATTTTGTTTTATTTTGATACTTGAACTTTCAAAATATCTGTTTGAGTTCTTATCTTTATTTTATTTTTAACAAATTAATGATATATTTTCAAATATATATATATAACATGTTAAAGTGGACGTGTATTTAAGTCACATAAATTGAAGATAAATATTGGACAAATAAATATTAAATGAAAAACTTATACATCAAAGAGTAAAATAATTATATTTTAAAAGTTTAGAGATTAAAAAAACCAAAATAGAACAAATAAAAAATTCAGGAGTGAAATAAACATTTTAAAAGTTTATAAATAAAAATAAACATAGAAATTTTTTAAAAAATAAACATAAAAAAATTGAATTTAGAGAGGATAAAAGTAAATGGAGCAGGGGCGGAGGAATGGCAAGGAGGTAAAAAAGGCAAAAATGGAGGGTTTGAGTAAAAGGAGGAGTGGGGCCTCCAGAGGATGGTCGGGAGAGTGGGATACACGGAAGAGAGATGAAAGGAAGCTTAGTTTAAAAGACAAAAATGACGTGGGAAGTAGTGCCTTATACTTCAACTTAACACCTATTTTTATTATACTTTCTATATTATTATACTCACAAATTTTATGGTTTTTATTTTAAATTTACTCCCATTTTGATACATAAAATGTATCCGTTATGTACGATTCTTAAACGATTTATTGATAATTTTTTTTTTCAAAATTAACCGTATTTAATTTAAATTTCAAAGAGTATTTTTAACTAATTAAAAATGATAATTAGAATTTTTAATTTACAAAAAATAATTTAAAAATGTATAAAAACATATAAACTATATTTAAAGTTTTTTAAAATTAAGTATTTAATTAATTTTTTTTATAAAAAAAGCTTATATAATAAATGTTGCACTTAAAAATATTTTCTTAAAAAGTTATATCAAACATGCACTTAATTTTTGAACTTTACCATCTCTCAAGTATGTCATAGCATACAATCTTTTGCTCTACAACACATAGGTCAGTTGGATAAAATAAAGATAAATTAACGAACAAAAATTGATGACACGACAGAGTGAAGAACATTTCAAATTAATTTTTTTAGCCCACTCATACATTATATTAAATCATCACTTGTGTAATTCAATTGATGTGTTCCATTAATATTTAAGTAATAGTGTTGATGATAATGACTCGTTAAAAAAAATAAATAATGAAAGTGAGAAAGTGTAATTGAAATTGCTTCAAGTTACTAAAGAAACACAATCATCTGAATTCAAGAATTAAATTTTTAATTTAGCCAAATTTTTAATTTCATCCTGTGCCATTGTACATATGCCAATTTGGCCCTTGGCCCAAAATAATGGCAATCTAGACTAAAGTTACAAATATTTTCAAATATGAAACAAATTTTAACTGCGGCTTGGATTAAAGGGTTTGAAAAATCGTAAATGTCCTATTGGTCTTTCCAGGGTTGAGTCCTATCAATGATTGACGTATATCTTTCACAACCTGGAATAAAGTGCAAGAGAATTTCTTTCTTATTTTCTTCTTGCTTGTTAATTTAGTACTATGAAATTAAAAATTAAAAAATTAAAAAATAATAATAATAATAATAAATTTAATTCCTGCCGTGTGAGACCTTTTTCTTATTCGAGATATTAGGCGTAATTCAAGAACCTATACTATTGAATCTAATAAATTAAAGTCAAAGTGTTAGTTGGCCGTTATTCATATCAGTGGTAATTTTTATGTTTATTTAGTGATAAATGTATACATAATATATCAGCAAGATAGATGTAGAAATGGTATATCAATGATTTCGTAAAACTATGCACAAACCTCACTCATGAAATACTTGACATGTAATGACTCAATTTTCTAAGATTCAATTTCTTTGAATCGTTACAATCATGCATGCATAAAACATTCAAATGACTTGGGT